>JAUZST010005867.1:0-15247 GCA_034779995.1 Parotocinclus haroldoi
AATAAATAACAAATTATTACAATTTAAATTAGTAGTAGAAAAAAATAATAATTCAAATTATAAAACAAAATTCATTAGACAATGAGTCATTTGAGGTCCTTGAAGGCACATCGTCTCCTTATGTCCAAACGATGGAGGGAGTTCCTGCACTCTGGTGGGATTTGCCTCCGCTGTTGGAGACCAGAAGTTTCACCTGTACAGAGTATTCATTAAAATATATCTAATTAAATGAATAAAACAGAAGGTTAGAACAGTGGGTTAAACTGATAGAAAACAGTGGTTTATGGACACTAGATTATACATTTGTTATATATTTATACCCGTTTCCACTCACATTCCAAAGACATTCATTAAGCTGATTGGCCACCCTTAACTGGAACATGACTAGTGTGTTCATACATCATTGTGTTTGTCACTATTTTGGCTTTGATGCAGATAAAAACATTAAAGTAATAAACAAATAACTAGGTAAATACTTGAAGCATTAATTGAACATTGGATTGATCGCCTACTATTGCCTTTATATCTGAAATGACACTCTCACACCTGGCAAGCACAAATCTGGACAGACTGCATGTACAGTTCCTCATTAGGCCATTCATTAGCAAAAATATAAGGTAGAGCCAATGATAATGTTCCCACACTTTCTATTGTTTAAATGTTATTTTTATCGTATCTGTCACAGACATTGTTTATAAAGAAAAACAATTTGAAAAAGACTTTGTACTGTTTTAGGGGTAACTAAAAAGCTACAATGTAAGTTGCCTTGTAATTTAAAGTGAGAAAATGGCTGTACTGAGAACACTACTATCATCTAGTGTTTGTTTATTCAGCACCTGTAATAGCAAGTAGGATAAACTTAATGGTTTGTTGGTTAAACGTCAGCCACACAGTTAGTATTTAGGGTGCTTTATTCAATTTGTGTGTGTGTGTGTGTTTAGCTTTTACAGTTGCACATTCAACTGGAAACCTCAAATACTCTGCTCACAAAAATTAGGGGATATTTCATTTGGGGATATTTAAAAATTCCCTACATTTTGAGAGCAGTGTAATTAACAGCTCACATAAACATTGTTTTTTTTAGTTTTATTTCTTAATCGCCAACACAAAAAACTAAGAAATAATAATAGTAAGTAATAATCCAAAAAGAGACACAAAGATTATGTTCTTAGCTCTATCTCTAAACAGTACAGCCAACAGACAGTGCTTAAGACACAAACAAACAAACTCATCTGGGCCAGCCTACAAACCCCTTTAACCTTTAAAATGCATTGCTTTGACTGGTTAGAACCAGGGGTTTCAAGTAGCAGAGGTTATGATATGGACAGACAAGATTAATTAATGAGATGGCTGAGGCGCAGGATTGGGATGAGGGTGTGTAAAAGCCAGTGATGCAATGCTGGAAATGAAAGGGAGTAATGATAGTTAAATAAATCTAACATCAAACAACAAAATATGTCACATTAAAAATAACTTCCATGTAATGGTAATACAACACAGAAGATGATTATAAATGCTGTTTTATTCTTCGTTCTTCTGACACTTGCTTTTAGAGTGCAGTTTATATTCTGGAGAGGCAAAAACTGTTGCTGCTGCGTGTCAGTTTGAGAAGCTTCAGAACGACTCTGAAAATGTTGGTTGTGTGAAATCATTTCACCATCTAGACAGACTTTAGACAAGCGATCTGTGATCACTGTGAACTCTTTAGAATTTGGCCATAAATACAATATCTTTCAATTTCCTCACAACTTAAAGGGAGATAAAGAGAACCCAATTAAATAAATGAGACAAAAATGTATATTTGGTCGTTTATATATTAAGGATCATGGTACAGTATGTGACAGATGTGAAGCTCTAGGAATACAGTATATTTGAAAGTAAATTACTGTCCAGCGCTTTTAATCAGGTGTGAGTGAGCACCCTGTTTAATTTGAAGAACAGGGATCTATCAGAGTCTGATCTTCGCAACATGTTTGTGTGTCAGGGTATAAACAAAATGCTTTCTGAGGTCCTGAGCTGGTTTGAAGAGAATACATAGCAAGCCATGTAATAGTCTGCAAGGTCAAAAGGAGCCCAGGGTAACGTTTAAGCAACTAAAGACCTCTTTCAAACAATCTAGTGTTAGTTTTCATTAGTCAACCATGAGGAGAACACTGAAAAACAATTGTGTACATGGCAGTGTTGCAAGGAGAAAGCCAAAAAACTGTTGCCCATCATGTGGTATATGGACAATCCAGAAGGTTATTGGTAAACCATTTTGTGGAAGAAACAGACCAAAATAGAACTTTTTTGATTCAAAATAGACTGCATTTCAGCATAAGAACCTTATATCATATGTGAAACATAGTGGTGGTAGTTTCACGGACTGACTGTTTGCAGTGTCTGATGCTGGAGTATTGCAGTGGGAGCACACTCAAGCACACCTCCTGGACTATATTATTACTGCCAAATGATCAGTATTATTATTATTTTTCCCTATTATTCCAATGCTCATTGCATGTTCCAGAATCCTCAAGCAGGCAATTGCTTTTTTTTCGTCTGTATTTTGGGTCTGAAATTCTTCCACCTTGATACAAATGAAGAAACTTCACTTTAACTAATCAGTTGCACTTGACTGGTGCAATAGGAAGTTGCTAGGAACAGTTTATCAGCATGTAATAAGAAACTAAGCTGTTATAATTCAAGGCAGCTCAAAGTCTGAAATTCTGCCCTTGTGAGCTAATATTCTTATCTCAGATCACCTTTGGAAGTAAATTTGATTGATTTCATTCAATAAAACAACAGCCCTTGTGCATCCAGTAGCATAAAGAATCAATGATGATGAATGCACCAGAGCAGAGACTATGCATTAAGGAAGTGCATAATTGTCAAAGCCAGTCAGCTCATAAATAACTAGTGGACTTGATAATTATATCAGGCAGACACCAATCAATTCAAACCCATTTTCAGGTGATCTATCGACTCGGCGTCTAATCAACATACAGTACAAAGAATCGTAAAATATGTCTGTATGTTCCTCGCCACGGGCAAATTTTCAAAACCCCTGACACAAAGCACGAACAATGAACAGAGATTTAGGTCAGATCTGAGACACTGATAGTGTTGTCTCATTTATCTAAAATTCATCTCCAAACCCGACTCATTTGTCACCCTCCTCTCATGGATTTCTCCAGCTGAGAATAAACGAGGCTGGGTTGTAAAACACTCCTCCCAAGCCCAGCCCTGTTGTGGATGTGTGTGGGTAATCTCACTGAGCCAGTGACAGCTGCTCCGGGACACACTGCTAAGACACTTCACACCGAGAGCTTCTCTGGTGGATATCCAAGTAGCATGGCGTTAGTCACTGATTGTAGACCAGTTTGGGAATTTCCACACGAGCACAGCAATATTACTATTAAAATGGCAAACATGGCAAACAAAATGCCCTTGCACAAGCACTAAAACAGTGGTAGATGATAAATGCAGCTGGTTATGAGCTAAAGAGAAAGTCATTAAAAATTCATATGATCTCCAGATGAAAATGTGAGTGCTATGAAGCAAAGAAGAAGATGAGTCCCTATTTCAAACCGTGGACGAATTTTAAACCTGTCGAAAATATAGAGCATACTATATTACTATTAAGGGTAGCACCGCTGCCTCATAGCAAGAAGGTTTCAGGTTCCATCCCAGGCCTGGGTCCTCCCCGTGTCTGCGTGGGTTTACTCCAGGTACTCCGGTTTCCTCCCACAGTCCAGTGACATGCGTGTTAGGTTACTTGGGGTCTCTAAAGTGGCACTTAGTGTGTAACTGTGTATGTGTGTGCCCTACGATGTTTTGGTCCTGAGTTGCCGAGTGGGCACCGGCTGTCCCGCGACCCCATGTGGAAGATAATGGACGGATGGATATTACTACTAAGAGACTGTAAAGTACTCGTGATTAGCTATAGTTTTCAACACTTGTATACAATGTTGTCAGATTCTGATTAGTCAATATGTTGATCCATTTTCTACAACAGCACAGCTCTGACAGTGTTCTCATATAAAGCAGCTGTAGGTTAAATCGAAGGTCAATATCAAAGCACTTGCCATGATATGTTACTTATTGTTATTATAGTTACAACTCACTTGACAACTCATCTTGACAGGAACACAAAGGCAGGTGCTTACGCAGTGTTGATGCGTTGTATCTCTGCTCACACTGAGTGTCTTAAAATGCACTTCTGATAACTGCAAAAAAAAAAATCTGATTTTGTCAGTAATCCGATCAATAAGTATGCATGCACTTGAGTAGTACTTACATTATAAGTAGAGGGTGCACAGTAGACAGAGTAAACTAAAATTATTTATATATTTCTTTTTAATGTTGAGTCCCATAATTTATTAGGGGAAAAATCCTACATTGTTCCAGCATATTAAAACAGCACAATTTTATATTGTTCATAATAATCAGTTGTCAGTGCTGTGGTGCATTATTATTGACCCTCCTGTCTATTATCTATGGATTGTATTGTATATGACATATATGTGCTTGTTACTTATGTATGCTGCCAGAAGGTGTGCGTGTTTGCATAAGAGAAGATTTCTTTAATTCTATGGCTTCCCCTTCAACTGAATTAAAATGCAGCAATAAAATGTTTACCAAAGTACCTCTATTATCCTATTAATGTTGGTGGAATGTAATATTGCGACTAAAATGCTTATATATCATACCACTGTCCTATTTATTCAATAAACTAAGACTCCTTATTAATTTGAAGCACCCAACACAGAGCTATTAGACTCTCAGTGAAGCGTATGTGTCTCTGGGTGGTTACTGCATGTTTGTTCTGCATTAAAAAGATTATGTGCATTGGAGAAATGACTTTGAACATGACCTTTTGAACTACTGCCGGACATATGAGTCCCACTGACAGTGATTTTTAAACTCAGTGTATTATGATTGGTCAAATTCTCAAAAGGGCAGAACCTCATAATCAGCTGATAATCAGTATATTGGGAATAAGGGGCATGACTTCTCAAAAAAGATCCATGCCAGTAAGTCTAATCATTTATTTATAGTTTATTAGTAGGCTTTGTATTAGGCAATGCAACTAAGCACGTGTGTTGCTCCTTTTTTAAAATACCAGCAGCCACCTCGTGTGCGCATGCGTGCATTCCACACTGACTAAAAGCATGTTTCAGTCCTGGACTTTACAATACTAACGATTAACCATTAACTCCTAATTAACCCCGGAGTAAAAACAGTGTGGGCTTATCCAAGATACGAGGAAGGTTGGAGGGTGAGCGTTTGCTCTGCTTATTAAGCACTTTACAACTGTAATGTACTAAACTGTTCTTTTCCCTGAAAAGAACTTCCCACCCCGTCTTTCCATCTCCACCCCTCTCGTAAAACACGGCCGCAGCTCTGATGGAAGAAGTGTGTCTGTGGATTCTCAGCCTCTATAAACATCCTCCTGCAGGTCACTGACAGCCAGAGTGCTCATACACAGCAGATTGGAAAAGCACAGCCAATCTGACTCTGACATAGCACAGACCTCTGGGTCACACAGTGCACGGAGCTGAGCTCAGCTGGGTTACTTGGCTCATGGCTCCAGATGAAAGCCTTTGGACCTGTTTGTTTTTGTATTTTTTATCGTATTTTTATATACCTTGCTCCCATGCAGGAACAAGGAACACGCTGGCATTACGCTTTGGCAAAGAATGATATTTCTGAGGTTTCACACGTCACACTAAGTAGTTCCTGCTCACCCTCAAAGTAACTCCTGTGAGTTTCTGCACCCTTTTAAAGCCATCCATCCTTCGTCTACAGGCCAAGGTCATACTGATCATAAACAACCATTCTGTGCAAGAGGGTTCCATTCTCGTAACTTTCATAATTAAACTTCTCTTGCATGTAGCTATAGCAACCGGGTCACAGTCGAGGCAAAGGAAATGCCGAGTACAGAATAAAACACTATTACTCCAATTCATTTTCATTAGGTTAGTTTAGTGCTGCTGTGGTTTTCACATTAAACAAATAAAAAAGCTCGGCACATGGATATATATATAATTGCAAAAATACACTGTGGTTGTAATAGAAAAATTAGTCAGAGATGTGGCTTTAAAGTATATTGCACTGTGTGTGTGTGTGTGTTGTGTGTGTGTGTGTGTCAGCACTATTGATTCACATGCCATGTTCATTACAACTCTTACTACAACATTGCTATTAGTGTGATAAATGAGGTAACATTCGAGAAATGCATACATACACAAGCATACACACCTATAGCAAATTATGTCATTGGCCTTAGTGAATTAACTGGGACTTCACTGCTGACTCCGAGACTTTATTTAATCACGAGTACCCAAGAGGTGAACTTATTCAGACATTCTGGAATCTCTAAATATTTGTCCTTTTTTGAATATGCAGCGTTTAACAACCACATTGCGTTCTCTGAAGCAATACATTGCAAACACCAGGATACACATGTAGTGGGGGAACAAATAAAGGACTTCTGATTACAAAAGTATTTACAGCTTGTTACAAATAAGTAATGGATTGTAATCCTCAAAACACAAGTAACTTGTACTAAAAACTTGTACATAAAACGTATGAAATATGATCGTCATAGAGATATGAATCTGCCGAAACATAACACGTATCTTTCTGGATTTATCCGTATTTGGTATGTTTCTCAATTTGCCGTAACAACAACATGCCCTTAAAATGACGTGCAAATACATCCATGTTATCCTAGCATAATTTCACAATTTTCCAAAAAGCATCGCGTGATGTTACTGAATGCTTCCCTTTTGCAAATTCTCAGTTGGGTTTGGATCAGCTGACTGTGGAAGGAAAGACAAACTCACTTAAACTGTTCTGCTAAATCATGATTACATGATTTGTAATGTATAACACTGTATTACATTTGAGGGGAAAAGTACTGCCCGATTGGCCCTGACTAATTGAGAGGGTATTAAAATGAATTAATGAATAATTTATACATAGGTGTTACTGATGTCTTAACAGAGTGAGCAAATGGAATGCAATTCAGGCTAGAAAAAGGTCAGGAGTGCCAGACGTACAATGGCACAAGAGGAAACGATCAGTCTGTAGCCTGATAAGCAGACACTTTCAAGATACTTAATTGCTTTTTTCAGTATTACAGACTGAAATTCTAGAGCCCTAGATATATGTAATAAAGTCGATACTGACCTGTCTTTTCATGCTTAGCTCTTGCTTCATTTATTTACACTATTCTGTATTATTACTTATTATTTGTTGGTACTTATTAATTAACTTTAATTATTCCAAATAAAATTTGGGCTGCCTATGGTTGTTGGGTCCCTTTCTGAATACTGGTCCTTCTGAAGTTTCCCAAGGTTACCCAAGTTAGGGCTGTGGGTCTAGGTTTTTGAAAAGTTGCTTTGAGACAATGCTAATTTTGCAAAAAGCAATACAGGAACAAGTTTTGTAGTAAATGCGACCACTTACCTTCAGAACAGTAGCATATGCCAATGCATAAAATTGTCAGTTTATGGGTAACCTCACACAAAACAATACAATAACAAATATGTATTGCTTTGTAAGATACCAATATAGGAGTCTCACCCTTTTACGCTTTAATTTTAAAATTTGTAGGCCAAGGATGTTTCAGCTCTGACCTGCATCCTAGGATTTACTTCTCGAGAGCCACAAAAAAAAAACTAAACCAATATATGAACAACGTTCTTCACGTAGCAGTTGTGTGCACACATACATAGTTAGGCATCAAGTATAAGACCTTAGAGACTTTGAATCTGAAGTGAGATTAGATTACATTTGGACTTGAGTGCAACACCAAACTTTCTGAAGGGTAGGATCATATGGGATCTCACAAACAGGAGTTCTCAGCCCTTGGGGTAATGCTGGGATACAAAGTAAGGCTAAAAGGAGATTACCTTTGATAAGCAATACAGCAGGAGGAGGAGAGTATAAGGGCTCCTTGTGTGCAATTATTCAATTAGAGAGCTGCTCAGGTGTAATTATTCCATAATAATAGACGAGTCCTCTAAGGATGCAGATACAATCATCATGTATATTGTAGCCCAGTTTGTGTGTACACCTCTCATTTATTTGGGAGCCAATGGAGAATAGGCCTTTTCTCACAGAGGAAATTACAGTATGATGTAGATCTGCAAGGGACTAAACGACATGCTGGTGAGGTAAACACAAAATACCATGACTTACTTTATACAATTATCCAATCATACAACTTCTGTTGGACATTGGATTTGGTTAGACAAGGACTAATTTTACACTAGGCATGGTTAAAAGCGATTAAGACATTGTCTTGTTTTTTAAATCTGCTGGACGCTTACAATAACACAAATCTCTTTCAGTTATGCTGAATTCTGTGATGGTTTTATTTATTTTAATGCTGTTACTATGCTGAAATGATGACATTTTGGGTTAACATTAACGTTACAGAGTGGCACACCTACGCATGTTTACCTACTGCCTTACTGTGAGGGCTTCTAACAGTGGTATACTGGGGGGGCAGGATTTTGGGATTTGTCCACAGACTAATTTTACTTGACGTTTGAAAGTGGCTTGGCGTTTATGGCAGCTTGAGCACAATTTTTTTTTCAAATGTTAGCTAACTCAAACCCTTTTACCACGTTATCGTAGTCAAAACCAATTATACGCAAACAATTTTACCTAACAAACAACATGGTATCAATTGAAAAGGTGGTCTGATTATCTGGCAAAACGTGTTAAATCTTCCTAACTGCTTCTAAACTGCTTCCAATTTTGGGTGGATCATGTCTCACCCATCACACTCAACTCAGTTTTGACACAAATGTGTAAATGCAGTTCATGAAATTGCTTCTTGCTTGTATAATGGGATTTGGTTACATTTACAGTTAGCAGGGATTATTCAGAGTAACGTATAGCTAATACAATCTTTAAATGCACACCCAAACAATTTTGGATTATGGGCCACACACTGGTAGGATGAGGCCTGAACATTAGACTTGCTGGCCCATAGTCTGGTATCTTAATATCTGAACACTATTGAATAATCACATTATTTTTGGCTGTATGAAAATCTATTTTCTTCCCTCTTTGAGATATAAATAGTTTATAAGTGCTCTCTTCAACATACTTAAATGTCTGCTCTTTAATTGGAATCATAAAAAATTGCTTGGAACCTGATTCAAATGTCAAACGTTCAACACAACTGGAACACAATGATCACAAAAATATGAAAAGCTAATGATTGGGTTTAGGGTAAAAAGCTTAACAGCCCAGTTTTCATAACTTAGTTCCCACACAATCCAATACAACTGCTCTTGTTTATTAGAATTCCAATGTATATTCTGAGATTTCAGGTGGATTTCATGGATTCTGAAACTTGTAAGGATGATAAGACCAAAAACAAGCTGAATGGCTTGGAAGTGGTAAGTAGACAGAACCTGATCTAGATGACAGGTAATCATCTAAAGCTGAAGGCCAGCAAGACAGAGCAGCTACATCCTCCAGGGGAAGCTTCCCTTGATCTTGCTGTCCTGTGTGAAAACTCCCTGATCAATGCTTTCAAATACACATGAAGACTCTGAAGTAGAGCCTTGGATGAAATGTTATAATTCTTGGCATGTTACGGGCCTTATGTGGTCAGTCAGTCTTCTTTAGAACAATAGCAGAAGGGTTCAAATATTTTACTACAAGGAGGTCACTCAAGTGCTGGCTCAATTGCTTGTCAGTCTTACAGAATTAGATCTTCGCAACCTGAACCAGAATGCAGAGCTGCCGTTCCTCTGGACGGACGGACAGACAGACAAATAGATTGAATCCGAATCTGCGGTGCTACCCATCAATCCACTTTACCACACTAGATTTGGTCAGAAAATCAGATTTGCCTGTTGTGTTAATGTAGGCATAGTATGAATGATCTGATGTCACACAGCACCATAATCAATATGAATCACTGTGTGTTGTGACACATTTCTCCAGTAACCAGAATTAAAATGTCCTGACTTGTAGGACAGGCTTTTTTGCTGTTCCACATTGATTGGGACTAGGCACCCAACATCCGGTTCTTGTTTTGCCATTCCATACCACTGTTGATAACCACTCACCACTGCTGACTGGAAGCACCCTGCTATTTGCCATTTCAGAGTCGCTCAGACCGTCATCTCAACATAGAGACGCCTGCTCCTTCTCCCCCAACACGTCAACGACAATTACAGCCTAGTAGATCCCAGATCTTCGAATGCACATTTGTAAGCTAATCAAAGTAAATCGTTATTTGATCTATGAGTGGTCATAACGGTTTGGCTCATCTTCTTAAAGTTGTACATCAGCATCCCTTTTGGCAACCAGATTCCTCAGTTTAAGCTAGAGTGTTGGATAAAAGCACCTGTCAAACCCTGTTATTGAAAATGGTAATGACAAATCAGTTACTGTAAGGTATAGCCGGCAGTGCCTAATATGGCCTGACATACTGTCTGTAAACAGATAATTAGAACTTCCTCGAAGATGTGTAGGCTGTTTGGGCTTGCCGCCAGACTGTTGGCTTCTGGCACTAGACCTGTGCTTGCATTAGAAAGCTCCATGTGGCTGTAGATGTAGATGTGAGGTCTGTCACGTAGTCTCTCGGTGTTTTGTGCCAGTGTCTGCTTACTGCCACCATTTAGTGAGGAACAAATGCACAGGATAAAACAAATGGGCACAATTATGCATTGAGGGTATGTCTTTAGTCTTTAGACTGTTTAAAGACATTTGGTGTGCTCATGGAGGATAAGGGGTTCAAATAGCTGGGAGTTGGAAATGTAAGTAGATTTTAATACATTCTAGAGAGTTAGCCTTAAGGAAAGTTGAAATTATGATTTGATAATGGCAAAACCAAGTTTTTTTGGTTGGTGCATAGGTAAAGCAATACAGTTATATTATGGTGCTGCAGAATAACTATAACAGGCTCACAAACTATATATATATATACACACACACACACACACACACACACACACACACACACACACACACAGAGAGAGTGTTGTGTGCTGTTCCTGGATGCCTCCAAGCCAAGTCCACAGTGCTTCTGAAGATGCTTAACATAAGGTTTCGTTTCTGCACAGTAAAGTTTTAAGTGGCATGTGTGACTGTAACTCTCTGTATTGTAGTGTTTGACAAAGGTTCACTAAGGTTCAGCTATTGATAAATGATACTTTTGATGCAGTGCTGTCTGAGGGATCAGAGATTACAGGTGATCATCTTAAGCATTGCCTTTTATGCACTGAAAGGCCTCCAGATTAGCGAAACTTTCACTGTCACTGTTCTGTTTACCGTTTTTGAAAAAAATCATTTTTGCAAACGCAAACTCACTACCAGATACAGTCAGTGTGACGGGTGAAGATGTGCTCATTTTAATGTACACGTGTCATAGTAAATGCCCTGCAGCTTCATGACATATACAGCATTAATTAGCTCCAAATGGCTGCGGTCTGATTCAAATGTAGCGCTGAGGATAATTGGATTTGCACAATCCGATCTGTAACATCACTTCTATATTTTGTTGACAGCTTGCACAGAAATTTTCCCTCGTACTTCCCTCATTAATTTCCACCTGCTGTTGCTCAGTTTGTGGAGCAGAAATCCTCTGGTGTATCTAGCTGACTAGCTAACTGCCTCACCTTGCTCTTCCACATGCAAAACAGAAGCATCTTTATTAAGAACTTGGCCATACACCCCTGTGCCCTATTCATTTCTTCTTCCAATTTTCCTTTATATTTAAACACCTGTATGATTTAAAGTCATCTTACTAAGCGTACTTATACTAATTAAATCTGCATTCTCCAAAGGTGTCCCTATTACCATGAAAACTAGCTAAATTAAGCATTTTATAAAACGGGGGGAACTGATGGGTGAGAATAGGAGAATAGAAAATAGTTTAGAAAATAATATTGGCTTTACACAAACAATGTATTGTCATAAGACCTGTTTTTAAAATGGGCAGACAATCTTATTCTATATCTCACCATGACAATGACCTGTCTATTATTAAGGTGGTTCCTGAGATTATAATAAACCATGTTCTATTGCTGATTTATCCCGTTTATTGACCTTTTATGTTTATTTGCTCGTTTGATCATTTTGCACTTGTACCTCTTTAAGAATCTGGCACATGGATGGCCAAAGTTCGAATGTATTCTCTGTAAAATGCCAGAGCCTTGATCTTGATCTTTGGCTTCCATATTCAAAGGTATGTACCACCATCCGTAGTGTCCTTAGTGTGTATGAGTCTTACCCTGACTAGGATTAAATGGATCCACTCTCCACTGTCAAGCATGGTGGTGGCGCAGCAGTTAACGTACTGGACACCAGTCCAGGAGGTCCTTTGTTCAAGACCTAAGCACTGCCAAGCTGAGAGATGGAGCCTTCAGTAAAGCTGTGTACCTGCAGTTGCTTGGATTGCACCTTGTAAGATAATATCAATAGAAGTAGCTGTGGATAAAGGCATTTGCCACGTGTTCATGTTCATGTTTCAGTTCATCTTTAAGGTTGCAGAGCAGCCACTGGCACTGAGATTAATGTGTGGAAAATGGGATGTGTGAACTTGACTAAACATGAATGAATCTTAAACCAGTGTAGAACCTGAAGCTTGAATTGGACATTACAACTACAACAATGATCTAAAACCTACATCAAAATACACTCACTGCCCACTTTATTAAGTACACCCATTCAACTGCTTGTTAGACTCAAATATATAATTAGCCAATGGCATGGTTACTTAATGCATTTAGCTATGGGAACAGGGACCTACTGAAGATCAAAGTGACTTTGAACATGGCTTGTTGGTTGTTGGTGTTATGGCATGCACATCATGCACAGGCATGAGTATTTCAGAAACTGCAGATCTACTGGGATTTTCAGAGATCAGGGGCTGAAAAAGAGAAACTAGTGGTAGTTCTCTGGGTGAAAAGGATTTGTTGATGTCAGAGGAGAAAGGGAGCACGTTTCGGATGTGGTGAAATGTGACAGCTGACAGTTCTGTAGCAACCATGTGATGCAGTCAAGCCAGCACTGACCAAAAATCTCTGCAGAATGTTTATAGCTACCTTTTTCATGAAAGGATGGCTTTAATCTACATGGTGTCGTGGGCCAGCCAGTGCCCACCCGGCAACTTAACAGGAACAACCTTAGACGAGGCGTCAATCCGTCAGACGCAGACACAGACGCGCACAGACATGCACACTAAGGGCTACTTTTAAAAACACCAATTAATCCAACACATCTAACAACCTTTGGAATGTGGGAGGAAACTGGAGTACCCGGAGTAAACCCACACCGACACAGGGAGGACATTCAGACTCCACACAGAAAGGACCCAGGCTGCTCCACCCTGTAATTGAACCCGGGACCTGCTTGCTGTGAGGCAGTGGTGCTACCCACCGAGCCACCGTGCCACCCCATTGCTAACAACGGCCATTGCTCTAGGTATGAAATATAGTCTTTTACTCTCATTATTGGTGAGCTGTATGTATTCACACAGTTATTTTATTTATGCATCTTAAAGGATATACGTCTTGGGTTTGACCTTCCAATATTTGCAACTCTTGTATTATAGGGGTGAAAAAGAACGCTGACATCAACATGGCAACATTTGGAGAGTCAATTGAAGCAGGAAAAATACTGAAAAAGGGGGAAAGAGACAGATCACAACAAAACAAGATAGACTGGGTGATGGTTAGCAAGATAATACTGCTAGATAGTTTGTGGATTTTAAATGGATGAATTAATATACAACAGGCCAGAAGCAGTGTCTGGCTCTTGAGTCATTTCAGGATCAGCGTATTCCCAGTGTCCATCGCTGGAGACAATCTGGCAGATATCACTGCACTTTAACAGTGCTTATTACGTATGTTTACGTTGAGGTTCTCAGCTAAAGCCGTTGAGCATTAGTCAGTGTAAACAGCCATCATAAACAGTCATTTACTGTTTCCATGTAGCATTAGGTTGTGCCAGGGCACAGCACTGATAAATTGGGTATCTGGAGAGCATCATGCTTTGAGGAAGGAGGAAAGTGTGACATAGCAGCTATGGATCTGAAACATTTTATGGACCGGATACATTTGCATGTCGCACTGCACTGGGCTGCACTCCACATTCCTTGTACTGTTGGAAGACATGGAGATACTGCAGCAGCAATTATAAACCTGCAGATTACAAAGCACCGAATATTAAAGAGGATTAAACCTGTTCAGTAGATAAACGATTTGGGGATGAAAGCATGGGAAGCATGGAGCGTATTCACATGAATGTTATTGTGCGGGACAATAGATAGTATCACTTAACAAATGGTTGATTAGTTTTTAAAAAAAAATGGCCCCGCAACTAATGGTCCAGTAAAGGAAATGAGACCGTCAAAATGAGCTTCCTATAGAATGCATCACTTTCACTCAGCCTTCTGTTATGCACTAATTTAAGTGGATGAAACAATAAGCCATTCACAATGAGAACATTTCCTGAAAAGAACCTGAAGAGGAATAATTCAGCAGAGCAAAAAAAGCAGCATTATTAGTGTATAATAAGGTCTTTAGAAGTGACCATAGGGTTGGGGGAGACAACAAAGGAAACATGATGGTGTGCTTCTGAAAATGAGGGCAGGTAAAGGGGGGGGAGGTGATGGAATGGAAGCTCTGTTGCATTAAAAGGAGGGAATGCAACAAAGAGGGAACATGTAAGACAAGGACAGTGCAGGTTAAGCAGGGGAAAGAGGAAAGACTGGAGTGTTAGACAGACAGATGGAAGCGCACATGGATCATGAAGGAAAGGGGCATCAGCGTGTCAAAAAGTGGAGATGAAATGACGGAAACAGTTGGGTCTCTGAGAAACTTCAGATCAAAGCTAATCCCCATTTTCATTCCTCTCTTCCCTCTGATGGACCGATTTTTAGAGTTACCCAGCTCTCATGAGCACTAGATGAGCCTGTGTATCAAATATTCTGTGTAATCTGCCAGAATTGAGCCAAACTTTTTTTTCTAAACTGATATCCTACCACTGGAAACTGACAAGAAAGGAAGCACTTTAAAATGTCTCCTCTGCCTTATTATACATTCTCAATTTATTCCATATTCTCTTTATGGTACTGAAGTGAGAAAGACCAGTTTGCTCCTAAACACATACTGTATATACGATGCATAGCAATGTCAAAACCACAGACAGCTCTGAAAGAGAGAGAGAGAGAGAGAGAGAGAGAGAGAGAGAGAGAGAGAGAGAGAGAGAGAGAGAGAGAGAGAGAGAG
>JAUZST010005868.1:0-15247 GCA_034779995.1 Parotocinclus haroldoi
GTCACCGCCGTGTCAGGGTACCGCCTTTACGGAGATACTCCATAAGGGAAAGGGGAGGGCCGGCTTTGTACTACGTACTAGCGTACTACATAGTGTCTCGAATACATAGAATACATAGAAAGCGCACTATTTTGTGCATACTACTTAGCACGAAACTGCCAAACAGCCTTCATGACCGTTGTTTCGTCCTCGCTCCGGTTGATGCGATACGATAGTTATTTGGTTTGTGATTTGCATAACCACATTTGTGTCCAAAGACAAAATTTACACAAAGCTTCCCGAAAATAATCCTCGACAGCGATAATAGCAAGGGACCGTCTACAAATGCGCTCTATTGCACTCTGTGTTAAACATAAGGGCCATTCATTTTCAGTTAGAAAACTACTTCCATACGTTGCCGAGCAAAGAGAGAACGTATAACAAATTATTCCTAAATAATAATATCTACAAGTATCAATCCCCACGTGTTTAACTGGATCTATCACCAGTGCTGGGGTGGGAAATACGAGTAAAGGCTAGCATTCGTTTTGGTTTGGACACTGGTATGCTGGGCAACCAGCTTTACGAGACAGACCAGCAAAACCCTTTGAAATTTGCCAGCTAGACCATCACTAACCAGCGTTGAACAACTAAAACGAAGCCAGTATCTAACATGAAACCAGCGTCACATCCAAAACATAATGCTTGTCCTTTTTAGATTTGTTTTATTTCTGTAAACTTCCATACACCAGGAAGGTTATACCCGCAATTTCTAGACTATAGTGTGAGGTAAGTGTAATTCATTTGTCAAAAAAAAATTGCCAGCTTCCTTCACAAATGCTAATGTGGCATTTTTTGTATTGATTAGCAACTGAATAAAAGTGAGGAAAGCATGAATCATCATGATACAGCGATTCAAATGATTAGGTATAGATATGCTATATAAAACACAAACACAGGTATGCGGCGCTTAACAGCCGTCCAATCGAGGTCCAATCCATCTTAAACATTACAGTAAAGCCTTAAAAATGAGAAAAAATTCTAAAAGGAAATCAAAATCTTAGTATTGCGGCTTGTAAATCCTCAACAGCCAATCAATGCTGCGGATTCACGAGCAGAGGCGGGAGTTAAAGAGGGGACGTCCATGTAACTCCATTATCAGTTGTGTGCTCATTAGCTCCCGTTTGGTCTAACATGGGTGATGCATTGGTGATTTTTTTGCGTAAGTTACTCGTATTTGTGCAAATGACTTGTGTATGTGCCTGTCCTATTGTAAGTATTATGCTTTTTGTTTGTCCCCCTACTACCTGTATGTCCTCTATCACGTATAACTACACAGCTGATAAACCTTGAATGAAATATCCCCTGATTTTTAAACCGGTTCACATTCACTCGGGTCTTTCTTTCATCTGGCTGATCTTTGATCTTGATTGTTCTCAATACTGTCTGGCTTCCGTCAGACAAAAGGATCAGCTCCGTCATACCGTCCTCTTAAGTGTTACACATTTCTCAAGACAGGGTTGTAACAGTACATTTCTGTATTTTTACTTAATTAAAATACATTTCCATAACTAAAAGACGCGGTGGCGTTAGGGATGCGGCGTATTTTGCATATTGCGTATTATTTGCATATGCAGGTTTCTTGTGAAATTATGCTTAATATTTAAATGGCAGTAGCGCAGTAGCATAGAAATACCACGGGAATGTGGCTAAAAAAAAGTATGCAAAATGTGCAAAAAGACCAGTGCATTTGATCACTGACGATTTGAAAGGCAGAATTTCGATGAAACAATATATAGGATTAAAAGAAACTGTTCCATTTCGTTGAAGCACACACACAGTACGTACCAGCAATAAAACAAGAGGAACGTATCATTTTTCAGATTTTTTTATACAATATATATATATTTAACTGAAATATACCAATAAAAGGGGTGGCACGGGGGAGGCTTGGTGGGGTGGCACCGCTGCCTCACAGCAAGAAGGTCCCGGGTTCAATCCCAGGGCTGGAGCGGCCTGTGTGGAGTCTGCATGTCCTCCCCGGGTACTTTGGTTTCCTCCGACAGTCCAAATACATGCGTGTTAGGTTAATTGGTGTCTCTAAAGTGTCTCAGTGTGGGATTGGTCCCCTCTAGTTGCCAGGTGGGCACCGGCTGGCCTGCGACCCCGTGTGGATTAAGCAGAAGATAATGGATGAATGATTACTAATAATAAACCTTTAAAATATGCTGCCTTGTCTCCTACATCTGTCAGCTTAAACTGGTTCATATATTAAAATCACATTTAAATTCAAATCCAAACTTCTAATTTTATTATGGCGATAAATTATACTGCTCACACGAATTAGGGGATGGCATATCCACAAATTTTTGTGAGCGGTGCATATAAAAGCTACAAGAAAGCAATGAGGCCGCATTCTGACTCATTTCTACATAACGAGGAATTTCTATTACCTTACAGTGGTGGTTTAGCCCTCCAGACATCCTGTATTAAGTAGAACATCTGGTAGCAATTGCACATGGCTCCAAAAAATAAAGGGAACATTTGGAGTTCCGTCGTGCTGTTTGTGTTCCCTTTACTTTTTGAGCAGTGCGTATATAGGTGTTTTAAAAAGGACTCCCAACGAAATACCTGAAAACGACAGCAGCATCAAATGATGTTTGATATATCAAGAATATCACAGTAGTGACACACCAGAAACAGAAGAAGGGTTTAAACGTCTCACAGCTCAAATATTGCACATATTGCATATCTCATTAAGAAACGGCACGTTTCAAGGTCTCAGATGGGAAAGACAAGAGACTTTAAAAAGGGACAAAACGATACGGCCAGACGACTGGGTCAGAGAATCTCCAAAACGGCAGCGCTTGTGGCATGCCTGGTCGGCAGTGGTTCTTACTTACCCAAGGCTTGACGCTGTGCAAGATCAGTGAACCAACAGAAGGGGCTGTGGTTCAAGTAAGTGACATTTCCATTGCTTTATTGGTGGTTATGAAGGAACGAGTCAAAACGCCCAGTATGAGTCTGCATAGATGCAACCCGGTCAGAGTGCTACCCTTCCAAGGGTCAGAGAAATGTACCATGGAGCAGTGGGAGATGGTCGTCTGGTCTATTAGCCAGGTATGTGTGCAGCATTAGCCTGGGGGAGGGAGATGGCACCAGAATGCCATCTTAGTTAGTTAAGCAGTGTATAATGTACAGTATTAACTTTAAACAAACCGCAAGTAAAACTAGCAATACATAAAGCAATTGTCCCTTGAGGGGTGGTTCAAATGTTTTATAAACAGTTTCATCTTGCCCGATTATCTCCAAAGACCACGGCTAACAGCTGCAGCAGCTTGAACTGTTATTGAGAAGTTATTAAGAAGAGGAACATCCAAAAAAACTTCAGGCTAAACAGGAGACCTCTAAAGGGATGGCTTCGAGACAATGAATTGAATTGAAATGGAAGTAATTGAAAAATTACCACATGCCACACCTTAAACGAAACAGGGCTCTATGGGCAAAAGCCAAGGCCAGTCCCACTGCTGAAAGAAATCATAAAAGGACAAACATATTTCGGTGAAAACCTACATAGACAAGTCACAATCGTTCTGAGAAAATGTGACATGCACCGACGAAACCAAACGAGAGCTTTATGGCAATGCTCAATGATATTAGCTTTTTTATATCAAGCAACTACCTGTAAACCTGACGTAACCAAGTTTTGACTGACTTATACATAAAGAGATGTTTTACTTTTAATGTAATAACATGCTGGCAGATATAATCAAAGTAGAAAATCTGGAAGTTCTTGTGCTGGTACAGTGTGCTATCCAGGCACGTTTAGAGTCCTAGAAGACTATTAAACGCACATGGAAGCGAGTCATCCAGGTTGGACTTTGTTTAAAAATAGTTAAAAGTTTCTTTGATGAATGAGTGGGAACCAAGCTTTAATCTCGTGGATCTAATGAACTTGTGGTCTGAGCTTAAGTTGCCTTCTATTTCTTTCTGCCAGACACATATTACAGCATATGGCCATGATTTAAAGTGCTTCTGAACTGCTTGTTTAAAACCGTTATAGCACTTTGCGCGGAATGATAACTTCAGCACGTTTGGAGCCAAAGAAATAATTAAACTTGACATTTTTACCCTCATAAAAAAAAACAAAAAAAAAAAACACTTGTTTACAGGACGCCGGAAAGGAAATCCTCTGACAGCAACAAGCGCTTCATTCAACAAATCTCCCTCCTCTAACGAAACAACCCTTTCACAATAGTCTAGACAAATCGTTTCTCGATGTTGAATATCTGCACTTTCAGACCTCTATGTTACATCATCACGTGCCACCCCAGTCGATGATCACGCTGATTGCGTTGTGGCTATTTAAACACGTGGAGCGCCCTTCCTATGCGACAAGACGCCCAAACTATAGCAACCACAGTAATAATCACTGCACTGTGCAAGTATTGTTTGGGTGGTAGGTCATTCTCAGCACGCAGACACACTGCTGTGTTAAGAGTGGATCAGGCGTAGCAGTGCTGCTGGAGATCTGGAGAACACTGTGCCCCTTAGCTGGCCACACCTACCTTGTTTTCCCATCCTGCAGATGAAACGTCAGAGGCAGTAGCTCGTCTGATGCTACACAGTCGATGTTAATATCCTGTGGTTCGAGGTTTCTCAGTCTGGCAGTGGCCTTTGTAATGTGCGCAGCATGTGCATTGCCCTGTTTAGAAATCAATCGAGGAGACGTCCTCTTGAAGGCATTGCTCCAAAATCTCAGTGTACAAATTCTGCAGAGTTGCACTGACACAACCGCATACCATGACAGGCTCTGATTTTTGGACACGCTGTTAAAATTCTACGTGGAAAGCCCATGCCGCTGGTCATGGTCAAAATAAAACTTTCTTTCAACACAGTAAAGTTTAGGCTTGTACCCTTGCCCTTTAAGCACAGTGGAGGAAGAATTTTCCTCACGAGCTCAACAAGGCTGAAACAATATCTCACGGATAATTTCTCACAAAGACATTTCAGTCGTGGGTAAACCTCATACCCTGTCAAAATATGAACCAAAACGTTTTACAACAACTATGCTTTTACACAGGCCATAGCGCTGACGGATGGATAAGAAGCCGGCTAACATTCCAGGCATTCCAGGGGCCTGGTAGCAAATCGCTCATAAAACCACATTTGAAAAATGGCGGTGGACTTTTTTTATTTAAGCAAATAACGATTAAATGTATTGAAAGAACAACCAGGCTTACAGATGCATACACACACAGACCGGAATGTAAATATGAATTAAATGCAGTGCAGAGAGGCATCACTGAAAAACCCTGAGCACCGACCTGGCCATGACGTTCTAAAAACAGAGTGGACGGAATCCGCATCTCTCACGTGTCTCACATTCTAACACTGAAATCGAATGCTACATGTTCCTCTATTCCTGTAAAAATGGTAGTCAGGCAAGGAGTTAACAGTCTTTATTATATAATGTATTTAAAAACACTGTATTCAAAACAGTAAACGGTAAATGAATAATAAAAGTCCTACCTATTATATATAAAAAATATAAAAGCCCATTCCCTTTCAAACTACCCCTAAATGCCATTCTGTTTCTGCCACAGATGATGCAAGCTTGCATAGTTAAAGATTCAGATCTTACATTATTAACTGCATTTACAGGAAACATGCAACTTGGTACTAAAACTAAACAAACAACTACAAAAAATGGCATAGTGACACTTGTAACAGCACTCCATTTAAGAGGAAATGTAGAACTACATTCAGGATGTGGCGTCTTGATTGGCATTCTTGATTGTGCTCGACGTTTATCCAGCCCGTGCTCATATACAACATGTATTCAATTTAATTTCAGGCCTTAGAGCGCTCGTTTTCATGGTTACCCTGTTACACGTGAACTTTCTGTCTACATGTGGGCTCTCTCTCGTCTCTATTTCTCCTGATTCTGCTTTCTCAGGAGCAAGCGAAGAGACATGGGCATCCGGTAAGGTCTCTCTTCGGTGCCATCGTTCCTCTCCTCGTCTTCCACTGGTACAGATACAGAACATAACGACCGTGAGGAAAACGGATATCGAATATTCAGTTATCTATGCTTTCAGGACAGGATTACCTAGATGCACCGTAAAAAAGAAAATGCCAAACTGAAACTACACACAAAAGGATCCTAAATCTGTGTAGAACACAAACATACCCGTCCTTTACCTCAATGTCATTAGGAAGTTCCGGTTTTAGCTATTTTTTCTTTGGCATTTTAGGTATCAGTGCCACCAATAATTAAGGCTGTTGTGAAGGCAAAAGGGGGTCCAACCTAGGTCTTATTAGCAAGTCAGTGCGTACATATTCATTTAGGTAGCTGAATTAATTAACGTTTAGAGAGATTTATGAGCAAGGACTGGACTGCCCTGCCTAGTGCCCTTGTATCAATCTTCGATTTGACCGCGTCGGTCAGAAAATCAGGACCATGCACTCGGTTTGTACCCTTCAATATCTACACACACTGCTCACAAAAAACAAGGAAACAGTTTTCGAAGTGTCCCCCGTTTTTTGTGAGCAGTGTAGAATTGGGCACTTCATTCCAAAGCAATACAGAAACATTATTCGGTGTGATCTGGCATGCTACCGATACCCGTTGCAGAGGACACGACGTCCCAACGCTCGTTTTCATTTCAAGCAGGTCGCGTCCACCTTGAGTGGATTTCGTCCTGTGAACCAGGCAAATATTCTTATTTTCAACTTTTTTAAAAATTGCCAACGAAATGAGTGACGACGACAACAACAACAACAAAGGAAGGATACAGAAGATGAACAATTGAAAGGACATTTTAATATAGGTTTAAAAGGCACATCCCAACAGGCAGAGAAAAGGGAAACAAGAAAATGACACCCAAGAGAACAACTGTTCATCGTACTGAACGTCAAGTGGCTTCGTCCCAAGGCAAAGTGGTGCAGCAGATCAGATAGTGTCAGTTAAAAACAATACAGATGCATATTCGTTTAAACACAATTGTATTAAAATGACACACATTCGTCCCAAGGCGTATCAAAATGAACAAAGACCAAATGAAGCACCTTTGGTATTAGTATTAGAAAAAGTGCAGCAAAGTCCAGCCTGAGCGTTAGCTTATCAGCATAAATGTCACTCGCCACTTACAAGCAGCAAAACCTCTTCTGTCTAAACTGTAATACCAATCTCTAACAAAACAATCCACTACAGAAGAGTGGACCGGATCTCAAATTCTCACCAGCTACTGATTAGCGCCATGTATAATAGCACGGAGAGGAAAAACAATTCTAATTCTAATCGAACGGTGTATAAAATGGCCCACAAGTATAACTTGCGCTACACAGCCAAAATGTGGACTCACTCAAGTGTTTGTTTTTAACCATCAAGTGCTTAAATTCAGGCGTTCCCCCAAAAGCCAGCAGTAGAAAGGGCCCTGCTGAAGAGCTCAGTGACGTTTAACACTTCCAAAACTTTTAAAATTTTATTTCACTAACAAAGCAAGTCACACAAGCTCCCAAAACGTGGAGGTGCAATAATGATCCAGTCCCTGTGACTCAATTAAATCCCACGAGTTGAACACAGACTAAAACAGGGGTTTAGGAAAAATCCCCCCCAGTCCAAAAAAAAAAGGCCATACTGTTGGCCAACGTCCCTGGTTTATCAGAAGAGAGGGAAGGGCTGCCCTAACCACAAAACTGTACCTCCCCCCCTATGACTCCAGTGCCACACTCTACTAGACTGACCCCTGGGGCACAAATATTACAAGTGTATACGGCTGTTTTTATGGGAAGAGAAATCTTACTGTCACAGCAAGCCGTCTATATCCCTGATCAATACACACCAACTTTGGGGCATTAATTGGGTCCTTTAACGTTTCAGTACGACAAGGCCCACTGGAACATCGCAAGTGTTGTGTGGCTGGTGTCTTGACTGGCTTGCCCTGAGCGATCACTGATCCTATCCAACACCCCAAGGAACACGGCTAGTCCGTTTAGGCTAATTCCACTGCAGCAGTACTCGGTAACTCATATGGCCTCCACTTGCTTATATGCCTGACAAAGTAGCTCTTAATGAGACGGCGGACGGCGTCCTGGAGGTTCTCCTCCATTTTGTAGGGCTCATCCTGTTCCTCCTTGCGCAAAGGAGCAGATAGCAGTGCTGCCAAAGGCGCTAAGGACCTTCCATGGCCTTGTCCAGCTCTCCTAGAATAACTGCCCATTCCCTGGAATCCCCTGCCCATGGCCCCTAAAATAATTAGCAATCAGACGGTCAGAGACAGTTGATACCATCCTCTGATTAAACAGCGTTCCTGGAATTTTTTTGAGCAGCGTACAAGTGAGTCTCGTTGGCCAACCTCCACTAAAGAAGGAACGGTATCATTTCAAATTCATAGGACGCTGTTGAAAAAGAAAAGGGGGGCCAGGTACATCCGCTAAAATACAGTTGTGCCGAGAGATCACACTCGGCGCAAAGGGTTTTATTAAATCCAAAAGTAGAGCAACGAAGGCTTGGATGAAGAATGAGGCGTACAGCATTCTGGGCCGACAAGACATGAGCTGCGAGAGTTTGAACCATGGAACAGCTGAGGATCCACGAGCTAAGGATAGGCCGGTATACAGATGCTCCAACACTACATTGGCCAATAAAGCTTTGTTAAAGAACGTAGCAAGCCTGGAGGATCTCGCACGACATATCGTGGACTTCAAGTGACGCATACCTGCATTATTACCGACATGAATTAGGAACAGCATGCAAGTTGACATTAAAGTGCAAACAGTTTAATATTATTTATAAATCCGATTCAATTAACCTAGGCTATAAACATTTATGCAAATTTAGCCCACGCTCATCTATTCCATGCTACGAGCAGCACGGCGACACGCGAAACGCCCAAAGCAGTGTGCTTATACTACGCAATATCAAAACAACATGAGCCTACGATTCGATTCCGATCATATCCGAATATCCATCCTAAAGGGCATTTACACAACCAAAAGACCTGGCGCATTAAAACAATGACGCAGCTATGAAAGTAAAAACAGATTGGCGGCTACTGGTGCAACACCTTTGTCATCTTTGTATGCATTTCTGTAAAGGAGTTAAAACCGGACACAGTTACCGGACTGTACCTGCTTGCTCAGATATGGCTAAAATATCAGAAGGAAAGCGTTCAGAGGGCTTAAGAACGGGGCATGCTCGACTTATTGCACGTCATCCTTCTGCGCTCTGAGTGCCATCTCCTCCTCCTGAGTTGACGATGGAGAAGTCGCACCGGGCTCCTTGTTCTTCTTCAGGATCTCGTGCAGCGTAGATGACATGACATAGGGCCGAGCCGCAGAGCCGTCATTACGCTCCAGGTCCTCACCTTTTTCGTGTGCGCGTGAATGAAGGTGGTATACATACAGGACATGCATACGAAGGCCGAATTGGCAGGTATAAACAAAGACAGCGAGGCAGGGTTAGATGGAGAGTGGCCAGGGAAAACAGGAAGGGGAAGGGTAGTGAAGGAAGAGAGACAAACAAGAAAAAGTATGAGCAACAGGATAAAGTAAAAACCATAGTCAAACGGCAGCAGGTAAACAGCACAGCCCAAACGGTCAGAGAGGCAGTGAAAAGGTTAAGAGACCACTTTCCGCTTGAGGAGTAGGTACAGAGTGAGTTCTGCACACCAAAAATCGAACAGAGGGTAGACAGTTTGACACGGATCTTAAGGAAGCCCTGTACAGTTACGGCTAACCCAACACTGACATGACGGATTCTTCGCGAGACGTGAAACCAAACAGCGCCACACAATTCCATATAATAACAGCGATGGCATTTATCGGTTGAATGAACAGGCCAAAACTGGACTGTGGAATGACTAGACCGTCAGTTTCCAGCTAATTCTCCAGGTGAGGTTCACCTGAGCGCAATCGTTCATCTTTCATGCCGTGAGCCTACAAGATCCCCGTTAATCGGTGTGCTCGCCATTTCAGACGCACTCACCGACGACGGTTTACTTTCGCGCTTAACAATGCGATGATTGCAGGAAATCACATAACGAGAAAGCTCACAGTTTACAGGACTCGGAAACGAACTGGTTCTGCAACCAGGCAATCACCCCTCAGAAAGCTTAAACCTATTTGGGGGTTTTTGAACAATAGAAAATACCAGAAAAGATGCTGAGAATGAATAGGTTCATTTCTACCGTTCATATGTTGATTAGAAAGTTGATTTCATCGATAAGTTACTTAACTTTGGAGCTTACTGGACAAACGAGTTCATTTTACTCTACACGCCATAATTTCCATAACGGATCTCACACGTTTCGTTTTTTATTTGACCACACGAGCATGATGAATGCACCCTGACCTCCTAGTACAACTAGTTTGGAAGGTGTTCTCTCCCTTGATTGACCTTGATAGGTGTGTTTTTGCAGTTTTTCTGCGTTCACGGGCTTAAAATAAAGCGAGTACTTTCTCCGTAAGCTATGGACACTGCAAAAGTGCTGGTATTTGACACTGCTCGTATTCTCGCCTAATGTCTTATTCTTAGTTATTGTTTACCTGCAGGGAGAGGAAGCGCGGTGCCGCACGCACATACTGCCTCCCTGTGGCACATCGGGAGAACTGCAGATATTAAACTGCTTAAAAAACATTTATGCTTAAAAGTACCAGACCTAACAAAATGAGCTATCTTACCGTTCCTATTGGCAAATTATAAGATACTCTTCTAGTACCAGGTAAATCACCTTTCTTCCCTCCCTGCCTACCAACTACAAGACTTGTTCACAACGCCTGTTTGTTCCACAGTAAACTACAAAAGCGACCCAAATATACTCCAAAGCTTTACTCGGTTCTTAATGTGGTAGTGCGTTGTATCTGGTACTTACAAAAGCAAAGGAAGAGCGTGTCCACACACATGGCATACACGCTGAAGAAGCCATGGGCTATGAGATAAGAGCCGAACACAATCGTCTGTGGAAAAAACAACAACAACAACACACGGTCAAAATCAACGTGGGTCGCTCATTACAGCATAAAAGCTTAAATTCTGCCAACTGTAGTCTGGAACGCCAAATCAGATGGCTTCTCTGTTCTGAACAATGTCTTGGCTAAGGTGCGCCGATTCAAAATACCAGAAGGGACAGTCGCTCACCAGAATAGGCACCCAATAGTAGTGCAAATTAGGTACAAATTCCACTCCTTTAGCTCTGCCGGAGAAGAAGAAAAAGGAAATGATTCCTGAAAAGATAAGAAGGAAACAAGCAAAAATAAATAAATAAAAAAAAAGAAAACACCAGTTAAACATAGTAGAACATTTTCTTGGTGAAAAATTGCAATTTCCACAGAAAGGCATTTCAAAGGAATGCGATATACTGCTGCAACAATAACAACGTTATGAGCCTATTTAAAGTGGTTCAAAAGACACCAGGTCACATCTAGTCGAAATTTCAACGCAGGCGAAGTGTCCCCTGGGGCGAGGCGTTTTTGTAATTATTTTTTGTAATCATTTCGACATTTTTCCCGATGGCTGATGTGAGCACTAGCTGAAGCTTCCTGCATAGACAAACTCGTACAAATGAGCCTCGCTTTGGCTATTACTTGTCAAGTCTGTAAATTGCAGATCTAGCCATTCGTCATTAACACAACGCAATTCTTTAGAACGATTCGATACAAAAACCAAGTGGCTTCCAATGGAAAAGGGCAGAATGTTTTATAGGCATGGGCACGCGTTTACCATGATTACCATGCACACACACTAAATGTAAAAAGCACCACACCATACCCTCCACTTACCCACAATCCCCACAATAAGAAGCTTCCCCAAAAACAACAGGAAATCAGTCACCTTATCCAAAACCACCACTCTAAAAAAGAGAAACAGACCAGGGTAGCAGTTGTTACAAATGAGACAGGCAAAACAAAAAAGTTTATTTTGATGGGTACTTGCTTTAATGTTCTCACCCACCTGATCACGTTTCTCATCAAAAGGAAAAAGGCATCCCGGGCTGAAGTGCAGAAGTTTTTCCCGTATATGGCCACCTGAGGGTGCACACACGAAACATTATTTACATCTAGCCATGCATATAAGCCTGGTCTTTACAAACAAATGTAGTTAATAAAGAAACTGCCATGTTGTTTTCTATGGCATACAGACTGATGTAAAGGGCGCATTTGTTATTTTCTTGGTTCCATGCAAGCATTAAGCAGGGAGACCCATTACCCCCCGTTTTATTATTTCTGACTTGGAAAAGTAGTAAACGTTAAAATTGTTCAGTCATGTGCACGAGCCTTAGGCCGTTAGACAAACGCAAGACGACAAATCTGCTGTCCTTACAAAGCTATGGATAAAGTTTCTTGACGATCCAAAAGAGTGCAAACGCAGCAGCCGAACCCTCCTCCTCCCGAACCCCATACAGTATAAGGCCAAAGGTTTGGGCAGCCCTCCTAATTAGTGGTCCGAGTTACTCCAGCGACACCGACTGCTAACGTTCATAATATGAAGCACAGGCGCTTAAAATCTCAATAAATGGTGGCACTAGGAATGTCAGCGACTGTCAAAAGGACACCTCCAGGTTTAAATCCCACCTACTAGCAAGTTCGTCGCCTTCTATCCTTTTAAAGTCATAACTAAATTGTTTACCCAGACACAGGACGAACCTGGCTGCCCGGACAGAGCCCTGACCTTAACTCCAGAAACACTTAAGATTAATTTGAATGCAAGTCATGTTCCGCAATATCGAAGACTACAGTAGCAGCAAAGGGATACAAACTCCATCAGACTCGAGTGAATGTCATTTTTCAGTGTCCACAAACTTTTGGCCAACATGGTGCACCTAGGGCTCAGAAGGGTGGAACCGACACCCTTTACAGTGCTCTACATACAAAAGGGAGAGAAGTTTGGGACTAAATCACAGTATATAGGGACGGCTTTCCGGCTAACTGTTTCAACAACTTCCAGCAGAATTCCACTATTAATGACTTTTCTGGCATTTTCCTAGTACAAGGAATTACAATTTTTAATTTCTGTCGGTCAGTTAAAATGCCTCACAGACCGCTTTGTATTACCTGACCTGTTCATTTTCTCAATAACGCAAACATTGAATCAGCCAATCACATGGCAGCAAGTCCGTGTATTTAGGCATGTAGACATGGCTAAGAAGTTTAGAGAAGTTAGGTGGTTAGCACTGCCTTCTCACAGCTCCCAGATAGCTGGATCGATCTCAGTCCTGGGCTGTGCAGATGTGTGTACAAGAGTGTGTGTGTGTGTGTGTGTGTGTGTGTGTGTGTGTGTGAGTGGCCACTGCACGATGCCATCGTGCCAACACGGCCCGAAATCTCCGAGGAATGTGTCCAGCACCTTGCTGAATCCAAGCCACGGTAAGTAACGCAATTCCGAAAGCAAAATGGGGTCCGAAAAGGTTCAAACAAGGTGTTCCTTATAGGGTGCAATACACAGAGATCCGATTGACAATGTAGGGTGCAGTGAACGCGCACCATGATGTAAGCATTCCTGTTGATGAACTTGATGAACTTCTCTAGGCACCAGAAGCAGCATTTGAGGCAGCACAGCAGGAACTTGGCGAATTTGTTCTGCGCCCCTGTTATAAAAAAAAGAGCATGCCCAGCTGTAAGTAAAAAACGGTTAAGGTAACTCCACATTACCGCGTACCGATCAGGAAGGGTCTGTGTGCAAAATCCTTAACCCTCAGCATTCTTGGCTGATCCCCAGGCTAAAACAGTCCCCTTGTATCCCAGTCCCCACAGTATCAATCCTCAGCCAATAGCGCTGCGCTATATAATCAGAGAGTATTTAGCTGACTAAATAGCAGTCAAAACACAACTCAAATCTACCATTTCTCCTTCCTCAACATGAACATGCTTCAGCAGGGGTCTCGTAAGTGAACGACTGGGCCACATTTAAAGCTCTGTACGCACAGGAACTGAATTCCGAAATGAAGTTAATGACCACATGCTTCGGTGTCTGCGCTCAAATTTGAAGGCAACGCGAGACTTTCTGATGTACCTTTGAGTTTATGGTCCAGGTACTCCAGCAGAACCCTAATCACCTGGACGATTGCCAAGAGAAGAGATCCAAAGGCCAGAGAGCCCGTGTGATACCTACAAAGGCAAACGCGAGGCAAAGCATGAACGCACACGATCACATAACGTGGCCCACCGGATCTATCATCTTCACATCCTACCTGAGAGATCTGCCCAACGAGGCAAAGACAGGGCAGGCAGGCATATCGGACTTGTTAACCGTCCAGTAGTAGGAAGCAAACGCCCCTGCCAGGGTCATCTGTCCCAGGGCGGTCACAAAGTTGGCACACCAAAAGAAGAGGAAGACGTTGTAGAACTGGAAGAGGATGAGGTACTTGTGGTAGGCAGTTTCTCCACCGTAGAATGCAAAAAGGCACTGAGAATCCGGACATGCTTTCTTCGTTGCAGAATCCGTGTAGTTCTGGAATCGCAGGGAGACTTCGTTTACCTTTCAAGCCTCTCATAGAATTCTGAACACGGGCATCGTTTAACGTCTAGCCGAACACTGAAAATTACTTACAGTATTAAAACTGAAGTGTGTGTGTGTGTGTGTGTGTCAGGACACTCACCTCAGGGTTGCAGGTGTTTCTTGCGTACACGCACTCAGTCTGATTGAATACTTTGTACACAGGTTCGTTAGAGGTAGAAAGGAAGCTGAGTTAAAGGAGTCAAGGACTGACGCCACATTCTTGGCTTCTACACCGCTGATTCATCTACTGCCGGCCCATCCTCAAGTAACCTGGTCTTGTTCCTGCTACGTTTAGGAACTCCAGTCCTATCTCCAAGCTGCCATTTTCAGGCTGTCACAACGGAGACATAGCTTCACAATTTCAGTTTTCAAACGATTTAAAGCTTTCCAATCTGGCGTCCATAGCACCTAGATATACCTTCTGCTCATTCTTCATGATCTTCTTCTTGCTACCGATGCCAGTTATTTAGATACTCTGCTCCTTTTAGACGCCGGTAAACATGATGTACTTCTCTCTAATCTTTCTAGTGCCGTTACTGATACCGCCCTTGCCTGGTCAGGGCTCTAGACTCATTTCAACCGTTTAGACATATTTTAACAACGTCAACGTTCCGTCCATTATCTTACGCTTAATCCACAAGGGGTCGCAAGGGCAGGAACAAGCCCAGATGGGGCGCCAATTCACCGTATGGCGCGCGCGCACACACACACACACACACACACACACACACACACACACACACACACACACACACACACACACACACA
>JAUZST010005869.1:0-15246 GCA_034779995.1 Parotocinclus haroldoi
TGTGTGTGTGTGTGTGTGTGTGTGTGTGTGTGTGTGTGTGTGTGTGTGTGTGTGTGTGTGTGTGTGTGTGTACACGTCTGTTACGTTATAATAATTATTGATAACTAGTTATATTTGTATTCAGTAATCAATTACAAAGTGAAAGACTTGCAAAGCCACTAATCCTATATATGATTAAAATTTTTCAAAAGAGCGTTACGTTGTTACTGGTTGCTTGCTGGTATCGAGGTCAGGTGACTGTGGTGGAATGTCTGCGACTGTCAGCACGCCGTGGTCTTATTTGGTTTTCCGAGTGGTTTTTGCTTTGAGGTGTGTTTGGTGTTTGGGTTTTAAGTATTAAAATGTGTTTTAAAGTTACTTCTGACATTACTTATGCAGTTTGTTAGATGTGCTCATGAAGGATTGCTGGACTTGAAGTTTTATGACCTAGTGTAGGCCAGGTGTTTGTTTTTTTTTCTGGAGGATTTTTTTAAACTACCATTTAGTTATGTCTTCTAAAATGTAGCATTGAATAGGTAAGTGCTTTCAAGAGTTATATCTGAAAGTGGTCCTCAGACTTTCCTGGAAACTTTCCCAGTTGTGCGGTATGATTTTTTTTTTTTTTTTTTTTGCATCAACCACCCCGTTTTTTAAAAATGATTGAATAATTGGTATTCATAATGGGTATTAGTGTATACTTAAGATCAGATGTTGGGTTCATGATCAGAAAAGAAACTGCTATTATCTCTAAAGATAGATGAAAGCCATAGTCTCAGGCTACATCCTAAACCACACAGGTACTATATACTACTAAACAGCAAGTCAAGTGATACGGAATGTTGTTACGGCTGATAGGACTGATTCTGAAGCGTTTCATCGTATTTGAAGCAAGTAACTAGATGACTGCAATTAGATGACATCAGCAGTCACGGAAACCAGTTTTCCCCACAAATCCGCTTTTTATTGCACTTAATCTTTATTCATACCACAGCTTTTCCACCTCAGACAAGCAGAAATGCTTTTTGTGAAACATCATGCACCACTAAACTTTATGATGGGAATTGTATTTGCATGGAAAAACCCAAATGATCAATTCTCTAATTGTCAAGCCTCTATGGTACACATGCACTTGTGAGTATTTTGGAATTGGAGTTTGTGCAAGTACTCAAAGCTATGGTCTGATAGTTAGCCAGGTCATAATAAACGGGTCAAAGTTATGAATATTACTTTAACAGCGAAGGGTTGTCTCAAAGCTGTTCCACAAATATCTAGGCCCATAGTCTAACTGAGCAAACCCATGTTCAGTGGCAAAGGGATCTGGATATATAGATATATTTAGATTTTCGAGAGGAGGACTGCCACTGTGAAACATGCATAGCAAAAGCACTGGTATATATTACACATATGATCATATAGAGAACCTGAGTGAGTACTGCCCAGTGTTTTCCCAGTGATTCTTCTGTTCATAACATTTTTGTTTAGTGGTTTTTAGTGGACATGTGCTCCAGAGGTCTGTAAATATGCCCACTCCCTTGGAGTCCATGTTCAAGTATCAGTGGTTACCCTGACCTGGTGGATGCCATAGAGGCACGATTGACCATGTCTGATTTAGGGGTGGTTAGAGTAAGATAATCTTCCTGCCTCTGCATAAGCATGCCGAATGCCTGATTGAGCCGCTGGCAGAGATGGAGGATCTGTATGCCATGCTTAGTGATGTAGACTTAGTTTCGTTGGCTGGTGGTGTGGGTAAATTGGAAGAAAATGAAGGGGAAATATGGAACCATGAACAGAGCAGTCTCTATAGATTTCTGCATTCTTCCTGATGATACCCTTGGGTTCTTGGGGTCTTCAACTACTTTCAACGTTCGATTTGTGTTATGTTATCCATTTAGAACCAGTGTGTGATGTTGAGGATTAATGAACACCTAGATCTTTAGAAGTGCTTTACTTGCTTTGCCTAATTTTGTTCACGGATACTCTTAAAATGATTTACAAACTTCCGGCAAAGAACATCTTGCATTGGGCTGTGCTTCTTTACAGCTCACACCTACATTCTCATCTTTTTAGCTGTAACCTCTGACAAATACCATTGTATGGTCAATGTACTGGGCAGCAGATGATTAATAAGTGCAGCATGAGGTGCTTAAAAATGACAGTTACAGCTATTTTAGTAATTAAAACAAAACATCCAGGCATTACAAATCCGTATTACCTGTTGACAAATCATGTCATATTAAGGCTCGATTTGAAAACAAAGTACATTTTCAGCTTCATTTCCTCATGGAAGTCTGTTTTTTTTGTCAGACCTAGAACTTTTAGAAAACAGATCACAACAGATCTTTCTCTTAAAATGCGCCTAGACCACTGGACATGTGCGTACGACGGATGAAGAGTGAAACTGATTTCAAGTTGACCGACTTGGTCGTAATGTTATATCACACAGCTAAAAGCGAACTAACTTTCACCAACTATCCACATTTATGAGATAGACCTTAAAAAAATTAAAAATGCAGGAACTTGCTAGCCGGTACTGAAAGAAGCTAAGCTAATAACTGCCAACTTATTCAGATAACATTAAGGCAACTTGGGATGTTGTGTAAAACATAAATAAGAGCAGACCTTTTTAAAATCCTTTTTAAGCCATATTCAATTAAATACACTACAAGGACAATATATTTAAATGTTCAGATGGATAAACTTTATTGTTTTTTGCAAATGTTAACTCATTTTGAACTTGATGCGTGCAAGACGTTTCAAAGAATTTGGGAACTGAGGACACCGGTTGTTGAAGCTTTGTAGGTAGAAACTTCAGTTGCTCAACAGTCCGAGGTCTCCGTTGTCGTATTTTGGGCTTCATAATGCTCCACACATTTTCAATGGCAAACGGGTCTGTACTGCAGGCAGGCCAGTCTAGTACCCATACTCTTTTACTTCGAAGCCACGTTGGCATTGTCTCACTCAGATAAACATGGAAGTCCCTGTAAAAGACGTTGCTTGGATGGCTCAGCATGTGTTACTCCAAAGCCTGTATGTACCGTTCAGCATTAATAGTACCTTCACAGATGTGCAAGTTACCCACACCATTGGCATTAACACATCCCAATACCATCAAGAGATGCTGGCTTTTGAACTTTGCGCTGATAACAATCCGGACAGTCCTTTTACCCCTTAGGCCCTGAGGACACGACGCCCACGAGTTCCAAAACAATTTGATTTGGATGGAGCACCAAACTGTTTTCACTTGTGTTTCTGAGCCCATGTGGTAATATCCGTCACAGAATGATGTCGGTGTTTAATGCAGTGCCACCTGAAGAATCGAAGGGCACAGACATTCAATGTTGTTTGACCAGACCGCTTACTTGCAAAGATTTCTCCAGATTCTCTGAATCGTTTGATGATATTATGAACTGTAGATGATGAAATCACTAAATTCCTTGCAATTACATGAAAAGAAGTGTTGTTCCTAAACTTTTGGACTATGTGCTCATGTAGTTGTTCACAAATCCGAATCCTTGCTTGTAAACGACTGAGCCTTTCGGGGATGTGATGTGTTTGGAATGTGCAGGTGTTTTTAAGCATTCCTTTTGGAATGCGTTGCAGTTATCAAATTCCAAATAAGTGTTTATTTGCAAAAAACAAAGTTTATTCATTTGAACATTAAATATCTTGTCTTTGTAATGTATTCAATTGAATATAGGTTGCAAATCATCATATTTTGGTTTTATTTATGTTTTCACTTCATTGGAATTGGGGGTGTCTATTTGAGAATGTACACTTTAAGTATGAAAAACAAGAATAAATATATCAGCTTGTGTGTGCATATTTATATGTGAATAACGCTTTGAAATATAACCTTTTTTGGGGGGGAGTGGGCAGCAAACTTTCAGCTCTCTTTCCCAAGTTTGTAAGAAACGTAACACTGAACCCTGTTAATGCAGGAATGTAAAAAGGGATAGCCCAGGTTTCATACCAATGCCACATCCCTAATGCAGCTTACTGATTTGTTTTCCTGAGAAGTCAAACAGCCATGAGCTTACACAGGCATGGAAACACTTTGCAAGTCAAACTGACTTTAAATGTCACATTCATAAATCTGGACTGACCCAAAAGGTTTTCCTTGGGATTTCCCTTCAGGTTTTCTTGTGCAAAATTTCTGAATTTGGCTAGAAGCATGTGGTGGAAACCCTGTCTGCTCCACAGCACGGCACAGCACGAATGCTGGACTCATTGTTTTCAGTTACATTGCACCTGTTGTTCTGTCTCTCAGGAGTTGTTGCAGTTATGTAAATTAACGTTTTAGAAATGTAATGGACTGATTAATGCGTGTCTAGGTTAATGCAGTTAAATGATTGTCCGGTTACCAGCTAAACCTTATACAGTAGGGCTCACATTTAGCTTCTGTGTACATTTGAACAGTTCCTCTTATCTTGTCAAAACCTTGCACATGTTGTGATGTTCCTCCAAAAAGTCTTTAGGAAAGATTAACATGGGGTCAATTCCTCGCAAAAATGCAGCCCCGTGGAATTCTAACCAAGGAGTCTGTGCTGCCAGAGAGTCTCTAAGGCTGCAGTGACACATGCTGACATGACTGATAAGATTGGTAGGCATGTGGTGGGAGTAGAAACTTGTAGTAGTAGTACAATCTTTATCACACCCAGTGAAAATATGGAGTTGGGAATACAGGACAAACCTGCTGTCTGGAGTATTGGTGCAGTAACAGGTTTGTTTTAGCAGTTTGCATGCGTCTTCTCTTCTGCAAATAATTCAGGTCTTTTCTTTTTCCATTCAGGAAAAATCTGGATGAAAACATGTGGCTGGAAACTCCATAAGCAGCATCCGCTAACGGCTGGGTTTATTAAAGCGACCGTTAATTCCTCTGTATAATCGTGCAGTTTCCACCATTTTTAGCTAATTAATCAGAGTGATGAATTAGGGTGGGGTAACTTTCCTCTTCCAATGAATGAGGAAACTGGAGATCATACAGGGATCGAGGAGGATCAGTTATAAATGGGAAGGGCAGGAGCAGTACAATAGATATTAATGCCATTGCAATGCTACACAATATTAAAACACCTAATGAAAGTATGGAGTTGGGCAGACGGGACAAACCCGCTTTGTAGATTCCTCTATGTACAGATCATTTTACTGGAATCCTCCATAGGTTTCTGAACACGTGGTTTTTGAGAAGCACATGTTGGCGTTTGGCTTGAGGAGTTTGGCTATGATTATAATGCTCCTGGGTGGCAATTCTCTAGCCTGTCCTGATAATCAGAGTCCTTAGTACCTTCTGTCCAGGTGTCACATTGAGTTGCGATTAGTTGTGACTGACGGAGGGGACGACAGTCGGGAGATCAACCACTGGCACCGTAACATTGGCCTTTGCACCACTGAGATGGATTGACATCCATCCAGGACAGAGTCGAGGCCCGCTGTTTCCTGGGCAGGCTGACAGAAACAAGTAAAGGATTAACGTGGGCCAATGATCGTATTTATGTATTCTGTGTTTGCTTATATAAAATTTGTCATTATTTATTCAATAAATCTTTTTCATTAGTCTTTACTAAAGCTATCAATGTTAATTGACAAGGAAGCAACAGTACTTATAGGCTGTGTCCAAAATGGTCCCCCACAAACATAATGGCAAACGATTGGACACAGTACTGACCTAAAGATGTAGGGTGCTATAGAAATGTTTTGAATTGTAGCAGCATTTGGCAATCGGGATATAAAGCTGACACTTCTACAGGTAAAAAGCTTGAACAAAAAGGGTAGCAGTTCAGAAACCACTTTTTCAGAAGGGGAACGGGATTAAAAGCCAGTGGAAAAGAGGGTTATGGAATATCAAAGCTCAATATCATGTTTGGGTGAAAGTGTCAACAATATGGCCAATATATACATTAGTTCTAATCTAATCCAAATCCCAAGACTTTTGCACAGTACTATATATGGATATACTTTTTTTGCAACAGCAGATTCCATTTTGTGAATACAGTGTAACTGCTTAATTTGACAACATGCCTGGCACATGAGCCAACAGGTTGCATGTGCCATTTCTAGTTAAAGTACCTAAATAAAACTCTATCTTGTCATCACTGCCCCCTTGCATGACTATGTTAGCAAAAAATCAGATTACAGTTTGTAATTAACATAAAACTATTACAATTTACATAAACTGAAAGACTTTTCCGGTAGTGTTTACTATTTTTTTTCCTTTCTAAGGTTGTATAACATATTCTAACGCTCTCACTCATTGAACCTGAGCAGGGAGCGAGACACGTTGCAATTCATTATGAGTACATAACATTCGTAAACACTAAAACCACCTACTAAACAAGCTTTGTTTGGCTGGGATGGAATCTTTCATGCAACATTTGTCAGGCAAATGCGCTACAGCGACAGCATTTATAAGTATTAAGAGGCTTTTAGAATGTGGTTAGCCTTTTTTTTTTTTTTTTTTTTCGCTCCTCGGAAAAACGTCGGTTTTAAGTTGCATACTAGCTTGCATGTGTTGATCTGTTCTTCTGTAAAATACCTCGCGTCATCTTTCTTGTTATGGCTATTGATTGCATTCCAGAAGACATGAATTGTAAGGATTGTCATATGTGCATCAGGGCAGTTACACCTCAGTTGATCTTGCCCCATTCCCGATTTGGCTGTTTGCATGAATCAAAAAAGCTACATTCATTCATTCAGAAGTAAAACACTGGTCATCTGGATGGTAATAATCTCCAGAAAAATACAACCCCAAATCAGAAAAAATGATTAATCATGGAAATGCATATAAAATAAATAAATAATATAATAAGTCATCCTTCTTGCATTTACTTTTGCTTTTATTTCATTTCCGGCTGTTAACAGCATCATTTATGTTTTGTCTGGTTAACTTGGTTTCATTTGTTGATCTATTCCTAAACTTCAGGCCTGCAATAGATTCAAAAAGAAGTCGAGACAGCAGCAGTTTAGTTAGGAATAACCATTTTGGTTGTTGCTATGCCAACACCACGAGCGGTAATTATTGGATTGTTTTTTTGTTGCCACTGAAAATTCACAAAAATCAAAAACCAAACTGGCCAAACAAAGCAAGGTCGCTTTTTCACGTCCCAAATATTGCAATTGGTGTGGAATATCCCAACATTCTATACAAACGCAAATGAATTTAATATTGTCCGATAGCAAATTAAATCACATTGAAAAAATGACATCTGTTGTGTCAAATTGATTTATATGGCGCTTTTTACCATGGAGCATTTTCTCAAAGCAGTTTTACAATCTTATATTATCTTAAAAGGCCAATCCCAATTTGTGCAAACCTAGGGTGACAGTGGAAAGGAAAAACTCCCTGAATAAAGAAGGAAGAAACCATGGGAGAACCAAGACTCAAAAGCTTCAATGACCCTTATACCTTAAAGATACAGTCACAAAAATGCACAAATATACAAACAAATGACGAAGCATTATCCTAAGCATTTTCTAAAGGGGTGAACCTTCAGACTTTTTGGGGCATTTCACCAGTGATGAGGCGGGATAAGAAACGTTGAGATTATGCATTGTATGGTTACATTTCAGAGAAGTTATGTGCCTGTTAGGAGTGTGCGATATTATGACATTTTATCAGTTTATGATAAATGTGTTATTGTGATGATCAGTATGCTCGTCTTATTATTAAACGACATGTTTTCTTGTAAAGTGTGTAGTTAGTCCTGTTTAACTGGATGAATTGCAGCACATTTTGAATATAAATCTCGGTCATAAGTTTTGGATCATATTTGAATAGTTGTTTTTAGAATCTGCCAATACTGATGCATTTTATCTGGAATCACATATCGTAATAAATATCACACATTGTGAAAATGGCTTTAAATAGTGTGATTGATTTTTTTATCATATCGCTCACCTCTAGTACCAGTTATCCTGAAGCTGACACAGCAAATTAGCTATGCAGGTCTGAAGTTCTGAATCAAAGAAATGTATAATCCAGGGCGGATTCTTTTCTATACCCATGTTATAAATTCGATTACGGCTGTAACAGGAAACCAGTGGAGTCTCGTGAAATGAGAAAACTTTGGTAGGTTGTGAAACAGACATGGCTACGTTATGTGCTCTGCAGAGTAGCAGTGGAACTTGAAGGCAGACCAGCAAACAAGACGGTGCATTAATCGAGGCTGAAATTGCAGAGAGCTTGTCTGAGAATCTGAGCTGCTTCTCTGGTCAGAGAACGCTATATTTTACTGATGTCATGCAGAAGAAATCTGCAAGATCTGGTTGTTGATGTAATGTGGCTGGGAAAATGTAGGTCGTTGTCCAGAATCAAACCAAGGTTCTTTGCTGTTTGGGCCAGATGAACTGTGAAGTTGTCCAATGTTAATCGAGAGATCAGGCATCAGGGAATTGTTTGCAGGGAGATGGATCGGTTTAGTTTTGTCCAGATTGAGTTTCAAGTAAAAAATATTTGTATCAAGTGACAGCCTAATCTTCTCTGAGGCTGTGGTATCAAATGTGAAGACCCTCTGCTAGTAATAGCCTATAGTTTTGTGTCTAAGTAACGTAGGGATTATGTTATCACACCCAGTGAAAATCCAGAGTTGAGAGTTTTTGGAGGAACCCTGTGGCAGTGTAGATTCCTCCGATAAATTGCTTAGGTTGAGCCTGCGTGTAAGGCATGTGGTTTATCAGAACCCTTGTGAACCTCATTCCTGAATCTACCGAGATGTGTGTTTCTTTTGCTTTCGATTTCTGTACCAGCAATGGAACAGCTTGTGACACACAAATGCATGTGCAGACTTACCTGGAAACGTCTGCATGGGTTTACTCTGGGTACTCGGGTTTCCTCCTACAGTCCGAAGCATTGACTTTAGTGTGTATATACACTGCTCACAAAATGAGGGGGTATTTCAAAATGAATATGAAGAAGATCCCACAAGAACTTCTGGACAATCTGATCCCATGCCCCATCACTTGGGTGACCATACATGCTACTGAACAGTCAATCTGGGCAACACTCTTCCAGTTTGACATGCTTCTGTTCATTCCATCCTTCTTGGGTGTCTTAGATGTTAATTGCAATAATTAATTTTGTTGTAAAAATTAACAAAATTATATTATATAAACAAATTACTGAATAGAATAGCGTAACGCATGCATATCGGCAATTATTCCGTCCAATACAGAGTGACTTTGGGATCTTGAGTCATTAGAGTAATGCTAAAGTGGAGGAACATTTTAGTGTGGGGGCCTGGAACTGGGAGAGAAAAGAGAAAATGTAGTTAGTTATTAATTAAGTGCACTGAGACCATTAACAGTCATTGCCACGTGGAGCATGAAACGCCTGCAGCACCACCTATAATATAACTTGTCTTGTCCTCTCTCTGCATGAAGCATACGTCTAAGCGTGCCCTCACTGCACCCACCTCATCACTCTCACCACACACAGCGCCCCTATCTGACTCCACTTTAAGATAAAGTACCTGGAAAACAGCTAAACAAAGCATATCTTTGTGCACCCTTTGCACTAAGCAGGTATGGCTAGTTAGGACAAAGAGCAAGAACCCTGCTCGCGCCATGTAGATGCGCAGTTCTTAACTGCCGCCGTGTGACTCAGCGCTTTCATCTTCATCTGTACAAAGACACAGCTAGAATTAACAAGACAGGAAAGCGAACAAAGGCTCAGAGGCTCCAGGGAAGAGGGCTGATTTAGGAGAGCGGATCTCTTTGGTCTGTCATCCGGGATTAAAGGAGTGAAGAGAGGTTTTCTTGGACTTTGTTTGGATTTTTGAGTATATTTTTTTTTCCCCCTTCAGGACCACAACGGATGGCAGTGTGTTCACCTTTGGCTGTGCGTTTTGCACCTTGTACCTTTTAAAGAGGAAAACAGAGAACATCTGTTCTGCAGAACACGTCATTCTTTGCTAACTCATTCAGAGGATTAATATCGCAGTGTGCTGTGATACAATATGCATATATTGTGGTTAGCGTGCCCCGTGAGCATTCTAGACAGTTTAAGGTGTCCGGGAGCCCGTTTACACCTCTGCCTTTTTATGCATCTCTCTTGTGTCTGGATTGTAGCCTGAAAACGTTAACCAAAAACGTGGTTCCCGCTGTAAACGAGTCCACTTTGCTTTGACTTAACACCACTAGACAAGTGACGGTACGCCACATGAGACACAAAGGAGAGAGCGCATGCTCTGATGTCTGGCTCCTCACTTGTGACCCTGGAAAATTCATAAACATTCAGCCCTCGTTATTCCACTTACTCATGCTAAGAAGCAACTGAAGGGCCATTGAGGACATGGTGAGGGTACGAGTACACGAGTGCACATGTATTTGTCTGCCTCTGTGCAGACACTTAAGAAGCCAATATAGGAAAGTTTAAGGAAACCGTCTTCATTCCGCCAGTTTAAAATCTCATTGCTGTATCCCAAATAATATGTAAATCAGCTCCTAACCCCAGACCACATTTACATTTACTCATTTAGACTCCCTTATCCAGCACACAACTTGCAACTGACATAATCTGACATTCCAAGCAGTTCTGGGTTAAGGGCCTTGCTCAAGGACCCAACGGTTAGCGTGTTTACATAACCCCAATAATAGTGTAACTGCAGAACATCAGGTTTTGTATGAATCTCATCGAGTTTACATGCACTTGAGATATGGGATGAGCTCTGGGTTCAGACGTTCAGTATCGGATTTCTATTTAGCAATCAGCCAATAATCTCACAAAAGATCAGACATAAACTACAAACATATCATGATTAAAATGATAAAATTCTTAAATATCTCATGAATGTACTGCTTCAGAGTCTCCCCGGATATGTTGACCAGCCGTTTTGCTGGGGTTTGTTTTCAATTCCAGGGTTGCCAGATTCTACAAGGCAAAAGAAGCAACCAGGTCTGATGGATTATGCCCAAAAAGATTAAATTAGAATGAATTAGACTTAGAATAAATTTAGAATGACCCTGGCAATCATTTTTAACCGCAGCTTCTCTGTGTGCATGCCCATGACAGAGCGCCCCTCCATCAAGCAACAGCCAAACGTACAATATGAGATGCTCCTGCAGTGGCAGTTAAGGTGTTGGACCACAGGTAATCCCCATTTCACGATGGTTCGGTTTTTGAGGTTTTTTGGCTTCACGCTGAGACAGAAGAGCAGAGAGCAGAAACCGTATTTTAGACTTGTGACTGTTCTCGCAAACCTCCCGTCCTAAATGAGGAATCGGAAGTACATGACATGCAGAGTGATGTGGCAGAAGTGAGGAGTGCTGGGAAATAAAGTAAGGAAAACCCTTAGTCGTGACAATAAGCACTTTGTTAATATTATTTAATAAATTGCATGAGCTTACTCGTAATTTCAAAACGAAATGTTATTTACTCTTGATTGGAAGATGTGCGTTGCGTTAATAAATTTGCTAATTCTAAAGATCGGTTACTGAACGTGTTATGAGCATGCTTAAGGTAGGACATGCTATATGATATGGCGTATGTATTAAACTCCTGTGTTTGATACAGTCACCTTACGATGGATATGTCAGAACGTTCTCGTAATACATGGACTACTTATATTGACCAAAAGGCTGCAGGTCCCAAAAATGCCAAGTCCATCCTACGTTGCTGCGTTAGAAGCTTGACAGATTGTAACGTTTAGTAGTTGCTCCGCATGTGTACTTTTGCCAGACTTTGTAAATGTGCTGTCACTGTTTATATAGGCTATATTGATGTAAAATTGTATTCCAGACGTTTTCGGGGCGAATTGATTCAAATGCACTGGGTGGCCTGTGGGTTTGAACAAGCAGTAAAACAATCACCGTTTTCCTCTTGTCCTGCACATGCAAAGTGTTGTTTTTATGCACTTTGAGCCTTAACTTGTTGGAGCAGCACATAATGGCCTTCATCAGCTTTGCGTGCAAGAGGCTCTTATTCATCAGGCAGCAACTTCAAAGCAAATAGACTTTGTGTTGCAGGTTTGCATGTCTGCCTCCCTCTCTCGCTCGCTTTCTCTCTTTGCCCCCCTCTATCTCTCATTGTGTTTACCGAACTCAGTAATAGAACCAGATGGCGTGTCATCTCATTGATGTCTCATCTGCCTGTTACCGAGACAGACGAGTCGCTCTGTATTTCGCTTTGTACGGCTTCCTGTTCTGCCATGTATCCCCGACAAAGGCAAACACCCCCGCACACCCATTCACTCATTTACTACCACCACCACCACGCACGCCTTTTTTTCCCCTAGCTGTGCAGCGGCAACGCATGTGCACTTCAAACGTACAGTCGAACCCTCTGATCTCACTCACCTGGACGAGAGGGAGAGGGGTGTCAGTTTGTTTTTGGGCCGCTTTCAGGAATGTGTACAGAGAAAGTGACTAATGCTGTTGGATGTCTTTGTGATGCGTGAAATCCTGGAAAAGCAAACGTTTTACTCAACCTGCTTGAGTTGAAAGATGTGGTAATGAAATGTGGCCACGTTTGCCATGCTTCTTCTTGTTTTTTTTTACATAGAAATTATGCAAAGCAGCTTTCTCCAGTCAAATAATCAAATGATCTTCCTATAGAGATGTTTTGCTTAATGTCCATATTCTGTGAAACAGCATGTTATGAGATCTGGACACTGTCCAAACAACATATTATACCCTTCTTAGCAACTGGATACTGCAATGCACCAGTATTAACTAAAAATCTTTAATACCACGATGTTCCCCATACGTGGATGTTTTGATATAAACGTTGACCACCATTAATTGATTTTTCTAATTCCTCTTCTACTGAGTAAAAACTTATTTCCCTGTCGCGCAGCAAGCATTCAGTCAGCCCCTCCTTACCCCACATGCTCTCACTCTCTCACACACATACCCACTCGTTCATTCTCACAGACACATTTATGGAATGAGAAACTGCCTTTTATGTGCTCTGTTTATACCACTAGCAAGTATTTTCTGTCAAATTTGCACGCGTGAATCGAGCACATTTAACTCTGGGTGCTGCAATGCTTGTTCTTCTGACTCTGCTTGTTTCTCTGGTATGCTGCATTGCATAGACAGCATTTCCTGCTCCATTTGTCATTTGTTTGTTCCCTCAGCTTTTCACCACAAGTAGAAACTACTTTCTGTGCTACTGTCCCACAATCCAAGCATATTTTACCGGAGTTGCAAGTTCTGCTCATCTTCACCGCCGCAGGGCTTATATGGAGGATAGTGCCAGATGAACAACGCTCAACATTCAGTTTACTCATGCTGATGCTGCTTGTGTTTTAATGAAATTGTATTTTTACTGTGCTAAGGTATTTGCCCACCATTTAGATTAGATGCACCGTTTTACAATAATGACCATACATGTATTAACGTAAATACGGGAAAGTTGGATACAGCATTTAAAAAAAAATAATAATAAAATCAGATCAAACAACCAGGCTGCAGCGGTAAGTATTTAGTGTGGCCTTTCCTTACACTTTACCTGTACTACTTTAAAGATGATAGAGCCAGTCCATTATATTATTTACAATGTCTATAAATGTTTACATGTTATGTTAACTGAAGAATAAACGGTTGCTTATATGTTAGCCTACCAGTTTAGACACCTTGCGTGTCTTGGCAGTGCCATTTGGCCAGGGCAGAAATTTCATGTCGATATATTGGGTGCATGTTAGGCCAGACAGCGTATGCAAACAGCGACCAGCACCCAGTCCCATCGCTGGTGCCTCTTGCAGTTATACTGGTGAAAATTGCTGTGTACTTTGGGGATCCAGAGTCTTCCAACCACCCCCCCTTCAACCCTGACCAGGAAAAGGTGTATCAATCGAGGAAAAAGGCTAATACTGTGAAAACCCTTGTCAGACAACCTCATTATTTGTTTGGTGCAAGGTCAAATGAGCGGTCTTGATCCAAAATTGTCTTCCGTGTTGAAATATGCAGCGACTTTTGCACCAGTCATCTTTTAAGCTAATGGGAAGGCTTTTTCTGTTCCACTTTTTTTGGACCAGACCTGTACACAAATCCTCTTTCTTTGATTTAATACCACTAGACAAATGACACTGACCGTTGCAGACATGAGAAGAGAGCGAGCATGCTCTGATTTCTGGCTCTTCAGCTGTGACTCAGGAGAGACAATAAACATTCAGCCCTCATTATTCTACTTGTTCATGTTAAGAGGCAACAGAAGGGCCAGTCAGGGAACAAGTACATGAATGCACATGTATTGGCCCGCCTCTGTTCAGGCACACGAGAACCCGATGCAGGTGAATAAAATGAAGCACGGTTCTGTGCATGACCCTTACCTACCCTGCCCTCCTGTTTAGTAAGACATGAAACACTGCGTTCCCATTCACACTCTTTCCCAGCCCATCTTGGCCTCCCACAAACTGGAGACATGAGAATAAAGCAGCTTGATGTTCTTGATCCCTTGGAGCTGTTTGCGCTACCGGCTTCCTTTTGATTACGATCTTAAGGAATAATCACAGCAGCCCTTGAAATGTAATTCCTCCTAAAGTTGGCTTTTGACAGTTTTACATGTGAACGAGGGCAGGAAGATTTTCTTTCTACTCGTCTCCATCTTGGTTCGTCTCCCTGTCCTGCTCTTCCTGCGGTCTTATTTGCACGACTCTGTCGAGAATAATATTGCATTGCATAAAGCTGCAGCTGTGCATGTGTAGGAAAGATAAACAAGTGCTTGACGTAGTACATTAGCGCCAGCTCGGCTTTATTGCAGTATGGAGTTGCTTGATAATGAGCCCATCAGCTGGCTCAGCTCTCTCACAGTAGGGGAAACTGCAAACTGTGCAGGGCCATAGGAACCGCTTTGTGGAGTGAAGAACCACTGGCCTATGGCTGAAGATGTATTATTTGTAGCAATATAATCAGTAGGTTTTGGGTGTTGAGTATTGAAGCTATAGCAGAATTCACAGGGGACCGCTGATTGTCTGAGAAGACATCACACTATCAATTGATAGGAGTAGCTGTTGCAGGGCCAAATCTGCCTCAGTTCCTTAGACAATGGCGGAAACGCCTATGGGACTGTGGGCCATTTCTTTGTGGAGTTTGCATGGCCTTCCTGTGTCTTGTTTACTACGGGTACTTTGGTTTCTCCCCACAGGTGTATGTGTGTATGTATGTATGTATATATGTGTGTGTGTGTGTGTGTGTGTGTCTCTCTCTGTGTGTGTGTGTGTGTGTGTCTCTGTGTGTGTGTGTGTGTGTGTCTCTCTGTGTGTGTGTGTGTGTGTGTGTGTGTGTGTGTGTGTGTGTCTCTGTGTGTGTGTGTGTGTGTGTGTGTGTGTGTGT
>JAUZST010005870.1:0-15244 GCA_034779995.1 Parotocinclus haroldoi
TCACAAATTGAATTCTATTTGTCCCTAATGAGCAAGCCAATGGCGACAGTGGAAAGGAAAAACTCCCTTAGATTAAGCGGACGAAACCTTGAGAGGAACCAGACTCAGAAGGGAAACCCATCCTCAACTTCATCCTCAATAAACATTATTAACATTCTATATAAAACATTTAAGTGTATTAAATCTATAAGGGATTTTTGTTTAGCTGCTCGAACTCACCATCACCATCTTTAACCACAAACATCGATCAACATTCAGACGCTTTAGACTAAGCAGGGCAAATGTGCGCGTTTTAGAGATCTAATTGATTGGAAATAAGGTCTGCATTTGCCTTTTTTGTCTGCTGCTAAAAAACCCTGATTGGATCTCCGGGCCGGTCCGGGCAGATCTTCTGGCAGTGAAACCTCGTAAGAATAGATGGAAAAAACAGCGTCGGACCAAGAAGAAGAAAGATTATTCTCGATGAATAATTGAAGAAACTTGACCTTGATGCGATATTCCAGCCACAGACTAAAAGGTGAGTTATGAGATTCTGCCGGCGCGATCATTACGGGCCGAGAGCGCCTAAGGCTGCTTCTGGCAAATTCGATTTGGGATAGGAACACATCCTACATCAACATGTCAGAACCCGAACGCAACGAGCGAAACTCACGCAAGATCAATGGGCCGCGCCGATATTAACGTCGCAAAGAGGCAAACTTTAAACCCATGTGAACGATGTTGCACTGTTGCAGGAAATGGGGGAATCCCGTCTCCCCCCCCCCTTTTTTTTCTCAAAGCCGGGCAAGTCCGTTTCACAGCGATTAGGATAATAAAGGAAAACGCTGACCCCCTGCTAGCTGTGACACGGAGAGCAAACCGCAGACAAATTACACAAACTAGGACCAGCAGACAGCGAGCACGCGGCGAACGTGCAGAGATGGATCTGATTGAGAGCCTGGCACTGCCAAACGTCAGAGTCAACGATAGACTCGGATCGTTTTTTTACGCTAGATTAACTCCCAGACTAAAAAAAAAAAAACGTAAGATACGAAACGCACTATTATAACGTCAACGAACGAGCCAGAAGCCCATGAGGGTCAGTCTGAGATGGCGACAGGCCAGGGAACAGAACATTTGGACGGGATTCAGAGAAGAGAACAGCATGGCACTGCAGCTGGTGGATTTGTCACGGTAAGTGTTGCGCATCCGCACGTCGTAAGCTCCATATGCCCTTACCCCCCAACCCTGGCAAGACGGCATTTTACTTGTCTTCATCCCAAAGGCCTGAAATGCGATGCCATATCCTGCAATTCTGCCCCTTGCCCTCAGTCATACTCATTCGTTCATTCTGATCAAGGTTACCAGAAAGCCGGTGCCTACTAGGCGCAGGGCAGGAACAACCCCAGACAGGGTGCCAAATCATCGTAGGCAAGAAGGCCCACAGCAAGAAGGTCCTGGGTTCAATCCCAGGGTGGGGCGGCCTGGGTCTGGAGTCTGCATGTCCTCCCCGTGTCTGTGCTGGATTCCTCCTGCAGTACAAATACATGTGTTAGGTTAATTGGTGTCTCTAAAGTGGCCCTTAGTGCGTGTGCCCTATGATGGATTGGCACCTCGTTTAGGGTTGTTCCTGCCCTTGTGCCCAGAGTTGCCGGGTAGGCACCGGCTGGCCAGTAACCCTAAGTGGACCTAGAACACCCAATGAGGTTTGGTCTCTTTTTGAGTCTTTACCCCCCCCAAATTTTTTACCTTATAACGTTTGGGGATTTTTCCTTGCCTCTGTTGCCCTTGTCTAGCTCAGTTTGTGATTGGACTTAACAGATAATAGTCGCTTTGACTTTATGAAGCGGTGCAGGACCTCTGACAAACTCTCGACTATAACACAATGGCTTAGATAGATAAATTAAAATACATTTTTAAGACCACAGATTCAAGAACAAATGCCACCATTTCAACACGCTCTGCTCATTTGTTCTCCGGTTGTGGTTTATTTTCATCGCCGGATGAATCGAGGTACCTGACAAAATGTACCTACACAGTAGTGGGTGTAACTGACTGGCAATTTGGACACACACCCCCTGTGTACCCATCAGTGCGAGAGCAGCTGGCCGAGGCATCGATAGTGAACATCAGCAAAAAAAGGAAGAGGAAAGCACAGAACAAAGCAGAGGAACAAAGCTGGAGGAGCTTTAGAAGGAACAAAGGAAGCACACGCAGTAAAGTGGAGGACTCAAACACGGGGTGGATTATCTTCTTCCACAAAGTGCTGCCGTCAGGAAAGACTGCAGCGGTTAAGCAGGGAGAGAAAACACATTTCGGACAGCATCGAGCGGCACCGCTGGCGAAGCGATTCAACTCACAGTTCAGAGATAAAGCTCACGCCTGAACGATTGGATCTAGATTTTGATGAATGTCAGCGCTGCCAGTAGATCATCTCGCCTGGACACTTCTTTTCCAGGATCTTCTCAAGGTTTCTCCCTTATAAAGTGAGTAGCCCTGAGTATCGTCTACCTCCATGGTTCCCAACCTGGGGTACAAAACATCACAGGACGTGTGTGAGTTCTCTGAGGTGCCCTGAGATGGTCAGAATACAATAAGCACGTTATATAACATTAAAATAACACATTCGCTAAACGCATCAACTGTAAGTATATAAAATTACAAGGATATTTTCACTCTTAAAGAGCAGGCACGTCAAGGATGGGTGTGGACAGATCTATATTGACGGGATGCTTAAAAACGAGAAAAAAAAAAGAAAAAAGGGAAAAATGGGTGGAAAATCTCTCAAATAAAAGAAAAAAACTTTAAATCCATGTACGTTTTTGCCCCCAAAACTCTGGGCAACTCTGGGCGCAAAGGCAGGAACAACCCTAGACAGGGCAGCAATCCATCGTAGGTCACACACACACAATCACACACTAAGAGCCACTTTAGAGGCATAAATTAACCTAACACACGTCTTTGAACTGTGGAAGGAATCCAGAGTACCTGGAGTAAACCCACGCAGACGCGGGGAGGACACGCAGACTCCACACAAAAAGGACCCAGGTCGCTCCGCCCTGGGATCGAACCTGGGACCTTCTTGCTGTGGGCCGGCGTTGGTACCCCACCAAGCCCCCGTGCCACCCCACAATTATCTTTAGAGATGAAATCAAATCTTTTTTGCCATCCGGGACTTAAGCGCTATATTAAAATAAATCAAACAAAGATGTAAACGTCAGCAGGAGCTACCTGATTTGTGTGTGCGTGTGTGTGTGAGCAGCCTGTCACAATCATGTCATTCCAATTGCATGTGATGAAAACAATTAACAGCCTGATTAACACTGTGTCACATCCAAAAAAGATGAATTACCACACAGCCGAGCGTTCTCGTTAACACGCCTTTAACATGGAGTGGAACGTCGCCACAAAAAGGGGTTTGGATTAAAACCCAGTGCAAATATTTAACCTCTGCAGGGATCGAGATGAGATTTGAGAGCTCCTGGTCAAACCATTAAGGCATTAACGGCCTCCGAAGGCAGAAGAAAGGCGACTTTTTGTTTATTTGAATACGCCAGCACTGTTTGTTAATGGAATTTGGAATTTGGAGTTTAAAAACACATGCGCACTTTTTATGGCGGTCTAAAATCTTAAGACACCCAGTGGATAAGCTGATATGGCGTGAATATAATAATATCATATGAATATAATAGCGAATATAATAGTGAGGACTGAACTGCGGTGTTTAGGCTATAACGTAAGATCTTTGTGTATTATGGCTTAATTATCACTTAATTATCACTTCATCACCAGAATGACAGTGACATGTTAATAATCATTTCCAATCCAAACACGACCCCGAATGGACTGCGCCTGATCCTTGCGGTACGGCCAATAGGAGACTGGTCCCCATTGGAGACACGTGCTTAATGAACTGGAAACAAAGTGCTTGAAAACACATGTAGATTTGCGTGTGTATGAAGTGCACCATGCCTCGATTAGAGCTAAACAAAACAGACAGATTTGGCACGGTGCAGTTCGTTCCACCAGAAGGATTCGTGCACAGGTTGATTTTTAAGCCCTAACATCTGGAGGGGCCGTGGTAGAAAATGGGAGCGACCAATCAAACGTCACCGAGGCAATCGGATTTAAATATGCAAACGCTTTCTAGGAGCCGAAACGAGGAGGCGCTGAGGGGAAAGCCAAAAACAAGGCCTCCTCGTGATCAAAACGCTCAGCGTTGTTTAGGCTTTTAGATTTAATTACACTTTCCAATGAGGTGTGGGAGTGGGAACAGGGTTTGGATCGTCCACAGCCTAGAATGAAGTGCGATCGTAATCAGGAACGCCGTGTAATAACGAGGCGAATCAGAACAGCACCGGTAAATTGTAACGACTCCGAAAGGGGCCGTTCACATAATGCTCTGCTAATACGCCCATCAAAACCCTCTGGTTCCATCACAAAGTGCTTTTTACTAACCGCGGCCTCGTGGATTTGATCCCCCCGCTTTTGTCGACGTCTGCGAATCCCAGGATGCACCAGTCGTTGTTTACCCCCCAAAACCAGTTCAGTCTAAGTAGGTCGTCCAGACTGCTTTCTGGTATTAATAGATTTTAAAAGTCCCATAAATGCTAATCTGAGCGCCTCGTATATGTCGGGCCAAATCAGCCTTGAAATGAGTCAAGCCAGGCACGCCCCTCCCTAACCAAAGCCCAGACCTGATCCTAACTGAGCCCACCACGCTTCTATTGTCTTGGCCCAGCACTCGACCGGGAAGGGAACAAAGGCAAGGTGGGAGGGACACCCCCTGCTTTTAGATGCCCACACAGAACGGAGGAGGGGTTGGGGGGAATTTGGAAAGGATTTTGAAAGAGGTTTCCCACCTGCTACTCATCAGCTGGCACGAGGACCAGCTATGGTGAACTGAGATCCACGGTTTAAATGTTATATTTAAAGACGTTATCTCTGACCTTCTGCAATTACAGACTGTAATCCAGCTCCCCTTCTCTAATTGGTCACGACTCCCACAGGACCAGCACGGATCAGGTACGATTTGCTATTTGGCTGCTGGATAATCCTCAGCATGGTGTGTTGCACTGGTACGAGCGGATCGGATGCAGCAGGGCCGCTGGATTCTTCTGCTGCCGCGCAGTTCATCAGTTCGCAGTTCGTCATCCTCTAAACCTTTATCAGTGCTCACAAGATACTGGTGGCTGGATAGTTTTGGTAAGTGAACTATTTTGAGTCCAGTACGGACCCTGCAGCAGCACCGCTGTGTCTGATCCACTCATACCAGTACAACACACCTAACACACCTGGAAGCAGGAACCCTCCCAACCCACCACCCCATCATGAGGTCACAAGGTAGGAGAAACACCCCCTGCTTTGAGATGCCACACAGAACAGGAAGGAGGGGTTGGGCGGAATTAGGAAAGGATTTTGAAGAGGTTTGCCACCTGCTACTCAGCTACTAGCTGGCACGAGCTATGGTGAACTGAAATCCACCGTTTAAATGTTATATTTAAAGACGTTATCTCTGTACTTGTGCAATTACAGACTGTAATCCAGCTGTTTCTCAACATCCTTTGTTCGTCCTTCTATATTCAGGGAGTTTTTCCTTGCCACTGTCGCCCTAGGCTTGCTCAGTTTGGGATAAGATCATGTAATATTGTGAAGCAGATTTGAGACAAAGCCCCATTGTAAAAAGCGTTACAAGAAATAAATTCGACTTTGACTTTGACTTTAATCATTCTGTGTTGGGGGCTTATGAGCCCCCCCTGTTAGATGCTGCCTGCACTGGGCCGCTGTGCTGTGCCTGTGTGAACATCGGGCAGCAGAACTCAAACAAACAGCAATTGTAAAATTTTGTCAGTGGTTTTAATGCAGGTCACCTTGATGTGCATTACATTAGCACTCCAAGCAAACGTTTCCAGACGTCCCCTCTCTGGTGACACCCAGCTTGAAAGGCGAGAGGGACGAAAGTGGCGACCGGGCCAAATCCTCCAGAGGTAGAGTCGAGCGGACAGCAGTGCATCATGTGGACAGGGGCATTAAAGAGCGAATCGATTGAGCATGTGTGTGCGTTATCTGCATTGGAGCTTCAGACCGTTTGAGGATGGATGGAGACGTATTCAATTACTCCCTTATCCTTCTTATCTTCCTTCCTTGATTATTGCGTCGCTGTGGCTGTGCTGAGAGGGACGGATTTCCCTCCCGTTGAAACGCTGTCCTGGGTTTGTGTCCTTGCTTTTGTCTTGCTTGTTTCAAAGATTCAAGGCTTTTAGGAAACACGTTTTCAGCTCGAATCGATTAAAACGAGTTATTAAGTTACGACGAGAGCGTACGTGTACAGGATCAATTAATGGCACGTTACATTTAGGCACGTTACGATACGTCGCCGTGGCATTATCTGGCCGGTTTTACGACATCCAATAAGATCAAATCAAATTGAAAACAACATCGACGTCCTATGTAGAGACTGTAATGCGGCCAGCGTGACCCAGTGTCCATTAAAGAAAGGTTACTGACAGAGGCACTGACGAAATGTCACACGCTCGGCGGGATGCTGCACTGAGTCTTCTCTAGACTGCTCCAGCCACTCGGGTCGGCGTCGGTCAAGCGTGCTGATGGAGTTACCGCAAGCTACAGAACATCAGACGGGACGACACGACAGGACAGGACAGGCAGGGAACGCACCCGAGTTGCACCTGTTTGTTTGCATGCAGAATCACAGGGTAGAGAAATGTAAGGTACTGGAAGGTACTGTCCACAGGAGCAAATGTTTATATTTACACACTATAGAGACAAAAGTCTGTGGACACCCAAAGAATTACATCCAAATCAAACTAGGACTCATGATTTGGATGCAATTCCTTGGGTGTCCACAATTTTTTTGTCTCAATAGTGCGTAAATATAAACCCCCCCCCCAGCTTTCCACTCAATTTCGGGAAAATAGCACAGTCCGTGAGAAATAGAACCCAAATAAAGCCAAGGATTTAGAATACGCGGACCTGGCAACTGTTTTGTTTAAACTTGCATGCTTGCGTAGACCGACTAACCGAAATCCAGGGTTACTGGAGTGCATACGAAGAGAAATCTGATTACTGAGACCAAATACAGCTCTTCATCTATATTCTATCTTTGGTTTTTAGATCGGAGTGTTCTGAGTAATCAGATAACGTAGTAAACACACTCACTGTCTGTGTTCTACCTTATGAGCAGCACCCACTTTCCAAATCTCATAGTTACCCCTGGATCTAATGGACTGGATTTGAGGTCTGTGCCCAGGAGGGGGTCTTCTGCCTCTGCAGGAGACAACAATCCGTTTTGCAACGCTTTTCTTGACACTTTTGTTGGTTCTTAAGCTGTAAAATCAAACCTTTTTTATTTACAGGTGATTTAAAATAACCCTAAAATTTCACCTAAAGTGCGTCTGCTCGTGCTTTTCATTTCTGTAGCATAGCCCCCTCCTGAGGACCAGCACAGTCGAATTCTGATGCACCGAATACAGACCTAATAGAGCCTTATCAAAGCCTGTGTGTCTCAGGGAGTATGAAGAGCAAACGGGTACTTGTTAAGAGACAAACGCTCGTTTGTTTCTCCAAATGGTTTTGAACACAACGTTTTGAGGCTCAAGCTTTAGAGGCAAGTCGAACCTTGAGGCGGCTGAGCTACAACAGGTAGCTGGTACTTCCAGTTTACTATAGCATTCCTATACTAACCATTTGGGCAACAGGGTTACATTTCTCTCTTTATAAAGAAATGATGTAAAATGGAATAAATCAAGGAAAAATATAAAGATAAACAAAAAGTAAGGGATGAATGGAGAGAAAAACTGAAAATGAATGAACCAAAAAAAAACGAAGAGGAAAATAATTAAGGAAGTAAAGAGAGAGAAAGAAGAACAAAGATAACAGCAGGAAAAAAAACAACAAAAATGCGATGCAGAGAAAGTAAACAAATAAACAAATCAAAATGAAAGGCAGAAAAATAAAAAAGTAACAAAAAATACTAAGCAATATAAAAGAAAGTGATGTTAATAGCCAAAATGGAAAGGAAAAGGGTAGAAAAATAAAAAGCTTTTTTTGAGTAAAACATTTAAAAAGAGAGAAACAAAAATAGAATGGAGAAAACAGTAACAAGACGATATATAAAAGGTAAAAAAACCTAATGGGAGTCTGAAAAGCAAACGTGTACTTGTTAAAAGACAAATGCTCATTCGTTTTTCCAAATAGTTTTGAGCACTTTGTTTTGAGCCTCAAGTTTTAGAGGCAAGTCGAACCTTGAGGCGGTTGAGCTACAACAGGTAGCTGGTACTTCCAGTATACTATAGCGTTCCTATACTAACCATTACGGCCCCAGCATCTTCTCATCCTCTCATCTCCGTGTCTCAGCTCCAGTAGAACACCATCACAGTTGTTGATCTCCGCTGCTCTAGGTCAGGTTTTTCATCCAGTAAGCCAAAGCCAATCATCACCACACTGGACCAGCAGCAGATGCCTTCACCTTTCCACATGCCAGATCTGTCTGATTGATTTGATTTCTGATTTGATTTAATTCCCTGCAGCTGCCGGGACGGGGCTCTCCATCCTGCTTCCCGAGCTGCTTCTGCACACCTCAGCGATCTCGCTCCGACCCCTGACACCTAATTCAATTCGTGCCGGGCAAATTAATACAATTACTTGGATGTTTTGCAGCTAAACACATCAAGCGGGCATCCGCTCAGTCCATCCCCTGCGGAGTTCAGACAATGCTGACCATGAATGGCCGGGAGTGCAAATCAACGGCCAAGCCATCGACCAGCGATGTGGATCAAAGCCAGACTGGAGGAGGTACGGGGAAGTGAGGAGCACAGGTTAGCATTACAGGTGCCAGCTTTGATTATTGGTCCTGAGAATTAGGGGAAAGAAAACAGAGCTTCTTATTACTGTCCAAAAAACCTGCTTACACTTACAGACCTCCATACCAGAGTAGAACCCAATAGTAGTTAGAACCCTCAACCTACTGGTCAGTATTAGAATACCCCTGCCGAGTGTGCCAAAATTGTTTGCGTACGACTATCTGTAGATAAGTGGGTGGGAAAAAAATGAATAAAATGAAAACACCATACTGTGTTATTTTGTCAACAGGGTTACATTTCTCTCTTTATAAAGAAATGACGGAAAGAAGGGCAAAAAAAGGAATGAAATAAATCAAGGAAAAATATCAAGATAAACAAAAAGTAAGGGATGAATGGAGAAAGAAAACTGAAACTTAATGAACAAAGAAAAAAAACGAAGAGGAAAATAATTAAGGAGGAAAAGAAAGAGAAAGAAGAACAAATATAACAACAGAAAAAAACAACAAAAAGGCGATGCAGAGAAAGTAAACAAATAAACAAATCAAAATGAAAGGCAGAAAAATAAAAAAAGGAAAAACAAATACTAAGCAATATAAATGAAAGTGATGTCAATAGCCAAAATGGAAAGGAAAAGGGTAGAAAAATAAAAAGCTTTTTTTATTTAAAGTAAAAAATTTAAAAAGAGAGAAACAAAAACTGAATGGAGAAAACAGTAATACGATGATATATAAAAGGTAAAAAAAAAAAAAAAAAAACACAACAAAGGTAAGGAAAGAATGTGAAGAAATACAGGATAAAAAGGAAAAACAAGAGAAGGAAAAAAGAATATAATACAGAATAAAGAAAGGGAATTGAAATAATGGAAATAAAGAAAGAGGAACAAAATATATAAAAACAGTAACAAATGTAAAATAAGAAAACAAAACAGATAACGACAGGACAAGAGGAAGGTGAATGAGAAAAAGCAGGAAAATAAGCAGTGAAATAAAGAAGAGAAAAGAAAGAGAAAGAAGGCAAAGACAACAACAAGCACGATAAACAAAAAAGTCTAAATATTTTATATAAAATAAAAATAAAAGACTAAATATAATACATTTGAAAAGTGAAAACAAATAATAAACAATATAAAACAAAATATGCAAAAAAATATAAAAGAACAAATAGAAAAGAAAAGCAAGAATGTGATATGAATACGCAAAATGGAAAGGAAAAGGGTCGAAAAATGAGAAAAAGGGTCGAAAACATTTAAAAAAAGAGAGAAACAAAATAGAATGGAGAAAACAATAGTAAGACGATACCTAAAAGTAGAAAAAAAACACAACAAAGTTAAACAAAGAATGTGAATAAATACAAGATAAAAAAGGAAAAACAAGAGAAGGAAAAAGAATAATGAATAAAATGGAAAAATAAAGAAAAGAATAGAGGAAAAACATGTAAAAAAATAGATACAAATGTAATATAAGAAAACAAAACAGGAGAACAAGAGTTTGAATCTTAAAACGGCGACAACGCAAAAAAACAGTCTACAAAGAGACCAAAATGAAGTCACTGAATTCCTTTGAGACGAAAAAAATCCTGTATAGATAAAAAGATGCAGCGATAAATGATTAATGTTTGCACTTCAGACTCGTAATCGTAATCGTTACGTGAGGTGCCTAATCTGGACGCTCTGGACCTGTGGCGTTAGGCTTGTTAAGCGGAAAGAAGCTCTGCTGCAGCGTGTTGAAGTATTTATAACCTCCACCGCTCTGGTGTTGTCTTCGCCGTCCTGGGTGCGAGCTCAGTGTGTGAACCTGACAAGTTTTGCATGACAGCAGGTGAGAGGCACAACTCCTGCAAGATTCAGTAGCCTAGCAACAACTCCTGGAAATCCATCCCGGTCCAGCAGTACGTCAGGATGAAGGAGGACCGACGGAAAAGCTGACTTGCATCTCTCGCTCACACCGGGCTGCACGGATCTCAAGATCCCACGAGAACTGCAAAGGATGGTTTGGCAGGATGTTCGCGGTTTGAGATTTTATTTTATCTAATGAAGTCCTGAGGTCGGGAAAAAAAAGCATTTATAAATATTTCTGCTTACATTTTTCACCCGTACCAGCCACATCCACATCCAAGGACAAGACCAAAATCCATATCAAGGATCAGAACAATAGAGACAGACTGGACTCGACACAGAGCTGGACTCAAGCAATGCTGTTAAAATACAGGGACAATGTCAAAACTCTAAATGGTCGTGGTTAGAAAGTACTGTATAGAAACCAAAGCTAATACAACCTGAGACTTTTAATCCACACCAACGCAACCTAGGTACAAGATTATGTCAGGAGAACAAGACCAGGATTAAGACTTCTTACAATTTCCGTCCATTTTGAGCGAAGCAACAACAACTAGGGACTGCTTTTGGGCTTTGTTACTAACATTATGAATTATATCTATTGGCACAGGAGGTACGGTACCTCACAGCAAGAAGGTCCCGGGTTCGATCCCAGGGCAGAGCGGGCCTGGGTCCTTTCTGTGTGGAGTCTGCATTTTTGATTCAGGCAGCACTGCAGAAGTTATGGTTTATTTGTACACCAGACTCAGTGGCATCAAATGTCTAAGGAGGGTTCGAGTCGGTTCATTTTCCTATTATGCAAAATAGTTCCAAAGGGAAGGGCATGAATCTATTTCCTGGAGCTGAACAGAACGTAAATGAACGAACAGGATCCCCCTGTAGCACACGAGCCATTTTTTAATTCACTCGCACTATAGCAAATTCCCCGTGGACCAGATCAACCCAACCGAGCCACTTCAGGTTCAGCCGAGCTACATGAACACCAGCGTTACGCAGACGTTGCGTAGATGAGTGCAATCCCCGAGCCGCCACTAGCACAAGATGAAAACCAGATGAAATATGCAGTCCTTATTAGCAAGGCTGCATGCAGCCCAACAATCCAAGACGACAACACAACAGGAAAGCGTTGCCGTTCATTTGGTGCTGAACCTAACAAAAGTGTGAGTGCAAGACTAATTAGCTTACGTGCAAGGCCGTTTCGGCTCCACGAGACCTACTCGTAGGCAATGCGAGAGAATATTAGCCACAACAAGAGCGCGGTTACTGACTGGTTTTCATCCTCACTCTTGCTGTTACCCCTCCCCCTCGATTTTACGCCTCATCCTCCCCCTTTCAAACCCCCACAACCCCCAGAATCTTGCCTGGGTCTGCCAATAAGTGAGCATCAGCATCAGTCCTCCCTAGATACAGTGCATTTTGCTCTGGGGTGTTTCCTCGTCCTTTACACACCCGCCGCCCCACACCCAACAGGAATTAAATAATTCCACATAACAGCACTCCCCGTTTGCTAATACCCACACAAGAGCATGGTGTGCAAAGTCCAAAGGATGTACAAAAGGAAGCAAGCAGCTTGAACAGTTATATTTCATGATATCACATCGCTTTTGACAAGATCCACACCAGTCAAAACCAAAACTAAGCGTACGCAAAACATTTTTTTGCCATGGTCTCGTATAAGCAAAGATCAAAACAACAACAAGTAGCATGTGCAGAGAGATCCGACAACTGACACCTAATCCAGCTAACCCAATGAGTCGCGAGCAAACAGTATACTAGTTCTGGTCACACAACTGTAAAACCAGGACATTTAATGGTCAATATCAAGACAAGAGCAAGACACATACAAATGGAGACGACAGGATACACTGAGCATCATACCAACGGAAATCCTAAAGACTAAAACACGGATAAGGCTCGACAAACCCACAAAGTCCATGAAAAGATGGTCTGTTTACAACTGAGCCAACTGTGAGACCAAGACATTTAATAGTAAACACAAAAACACAAGGTTTATACCAGTTGAGACAAAGACAGGACCGAGCACCAAACCAACAGAGGTCCAAAAAAGATTTAAACTTGTACCAACAAGCTCAAGCCAAGAGAAAGATGTTTAATGGTCCAGACCAAGACAAGAAATATAACAACTGAGACAAAACAAGACCAGAAGCCATATCAGCTACGAATGAAAAGACACAGACATGTTTACAACTGAGACAATTAACAATAAGACCAAGGCATTTCATAATAAATGCCAAGATAAGATCAAGACCCACAATAACTGAAACCAAGTCAAGGGCAAACAGCGTACCAACTAGGTCCAGGTCAAGAACAAGATACTTAATGGTTCAGACCAAGACAAGACCAAAAGCCATACAAACCAAAGAAAAGACTTAGACCTGTTACAACTGAGACAGCTGGAATAAGACATTTAATAGTGAATACTGAGAAAAGACCAAGGTGGGACTAAGACAAGCCTAAGCCTATACCAATGAAGACAAAAACAAGAGCAAGAAAACATATGAACAGAAATCCAAGAAAGCCCAAGGCAAGAATAAGATAAATACCAACACAAGAGCAAGACATTTAAGGCTAAAAGCCATACCAGCTAAGACTTTAATATATTACAATGGAGACAACACAATATCAAGACAAAACCATCATACAATACAAAAGAGACCAAGACAATATCAATCAGCAAACCAACAGAAATCGAACAAATATTCACACAAGAACAAGGTCTGTACCAACCAATTCAAAAGAAAGAGGTTTAATGGTCCAGACCAAGATAAGACCAATAGCCAATCCACCAAGAGTCTCCAGCTCCAGCAAAGCGTTTTTATTTCATGACTGTACAATCCATGCGTGGTTTCAGGTTGCAACATTTAGTTTCCTGGAAGATTGTCAACCATGACGTCCAAGGACGAACACGATCAATACCAGAACCATCTGCAAAGATCTGTTTTACTGGCATGGCCAACGCAAATGGATCGGAAAGGGTCTGCATTAGGCCCAGGTCAGCCAGACGTTATGGGAGGCAGCCAACGTACCTGGAAGAAACCCAAGCAGGCACAAGAAGAACATGCAAACTCCAGGCAGGCAGCGGCTGTGCCAGGATTCCAACTCTAATGTAGCATCGGTGCATTTCTGGTGCTTTCAGAATCTGCAATAATCCTGAATCAATGTCTCTGGGCATTGTTTGTGAAGTCAAGCACTGGACAGGACATCATTTTGAGTCCATGATGGTCTCGTTACAGATATGCTAAGATCTGAGCGAGAAAAGGATCACAGAGGAACTTTTTTTACCCATCAGACACGCTCCCAGCAGCTTCCCCACCTCGCTGGGGTTCAGGGAAAGGTGAGATGAGTCCCGCAATCACTGTCACGTTCCAGTTTTGCGCATCTACGTTAATCCCTTAACGTACTCGCTCGTTGTCTTTGATCGCAGTGGTGCTGAATTTGAAAGATTCTACGGCGGAGCACAAAAGAGCTGTCGGTTCCAGAAAAACACAGGACGTGAGAGGATGCGACGGATCATGGGGGAAGCGGAGCCTCACTCTGGAGGTGTTCCAGCGGCCGGGTTAATAGGAAGCACTTGTTCCTGCACGCTGTGCACACAGGTAATTGATGTGCACAGCCGGCCAGATCAGAAAACATTTCACACTCTAAACAGCCTGCGGTGTGAGGTGTGTGAGTCGGGACCGGGCACAACACAACTGCCTAGAGGAAGAGGAATGAATGAGAAAGAGCGCCAATTAGTGAGAGTTAGACGCTGAGTCAGAGCAGGACCATAGTACTCATGGGAATAGGGGAACAGGGATGACTTATATTCAAGTACGATCACACTTTTGTGCTTTTGTTTGCAGCGGCTGTGAGCTACAGGGATACTTTACAGCCCTTATTGATTTTCGAACTGATCGGAACCAATCGGGACATGTTATTGCATTGGTCGATGACATTCTGAGACCTAATACTGTGTTTATGAAGCTCTTATACACTCCTGATTAGGACTGGCATCTCCCACAGTATAGATTAGTGGCCAGTTTATTTCCGACTACCATCAAATGTACAACAGATAAAAGCTGAGAAATAATATAAAACGATTAAAAGCTGTCCGGTTTTATATTTATATATATTTATATATATTTATATATATATATATATTTATATTTATATTTGGCAAAATATTCGTCGGTATGATGATTACATGTCACCGGGGCATCATGGAATTGTAGCTGTGCCCCGCTAAAGTCACGGCGGAAAAATGGCCAAGCAGAATTACAGGGCACGTCATGCAAACTCACTACAGGCACTACATTTCCCATAATGCCCCAGGATCTTTTCAGAAGCTTGAGAGGTTAACGCTTTAAGTCACAGCAAATATAAACTGCAAATATTTAAAAGAAAATCAGATGCTCTTTAGACAAGGTTATGATAGCTCTATGATTTAAATATTTATATATTATAACGTTATAACCTACCAAAAATACTCACTAGCCCATTCAAGAAAAGGCGATCCTTAAATTGGCATCAGTTACGTCAGCATAAAGGTAAATAATGAAATGAATAGACATATATATATATATATATATATATATATATATATATATAAAAA
>JAUZST010005871.1:0-15243 GCA_034779995.1 Parotocinclus haroldoi
TCCTTAGCCCATAGTAACCTTGTTTTTTCTGTTTAGGTGTTAGTGATGGCTTTCTTTTAGCTTTTCTGTATGTAAATCCCATTTCCTTTAGGCGGTTTCTTACAGTTCGGTCACAGACGTTGACTTCAGTTTCCTCCCATTTGTTCCTCGTGTGTTTTGTTGTACATTTTCTGTTTTGGCGTTTTGATGTCTTCCTTGGTCTACCAGTATGCTTGCCTTTAACCACCTGTTGTTTGTACTTGGTCCAGGTTTTAGACACAGCTGACTATGAACAACCAACATCTTGTGCAACACTGCGTGATAATTTTCCCTCTTTAAGGAGTTCGACATCTCTAGAGTAGGAGCCATGATTCATGTCAGTCCACTTGTTGCAACAGCTCTCCAAGGCGTTATCACTCCTTTCTACCTGCATACTAACGAGCAGATTTAATTTGATGCAGGTATTAGTGTTTGTAATGAAAATTTTCAGGGTGATTCCATCATTTTTTTTCTTCAGAATTGAGTGATTCCATAGTTTATTCCCCGTGCTTGTTCTAAACATCTAACTGTTACTGGCCACCATTATTTTTCTTGATTTATTTTAGTGTTTCTTAAAGCCAGAAAGTTGCCATTTGAAATGCCTTTAGTTTTTTGTCGTGTCTGTGATCTGCTTTTTTTTCTACAAAATTAAACAACTGAAGGAACATCCTCAGACACTGGTGATTCCATCATTTTTGCCAGGGGTTGTATATACATTTGAAGGCCTGTCTCTTTAAGTGACAATAAGCCACTCCCCAGAAAAATGATTCTTTATTAATTAATCCTGTAAACAAAACAAATGTTTAGACTGCTGCAATAGAATTTGATAGGAGTTTAAAATTGTAAAATTACATTTTGACATTTTTGAGTCATGATCCCTCGTAACCTCCATACTATGAAGACCTTTTACACTTTATTCTGTCTTTTATTCAACTTATAAACTAAACCACTGGCATTTTTATTTTTGTTGATCTTGCAGCAAGTAACACCAGCATTTTTCTATAAGGCTACTACCTCAGCTATTAACATAGCTAGTGTTTTTTTTAAATACTTACATTGCAGTGTTTTTCCATTTTTAGGAAAGTTCCTTTGCCAGTTTATGTTTAGTGTAATCCAGTTTGGAAAAAAACTGTACTCAAATCACACCTAAAATCACGAGCTTGTGAATATTAGGTGATATACAGAAGTATGCTAACCTGCGTTAGCCGTTACACTGTGATGTATACAGCATACGTTACGATGAATTTGTTGGGACGCATCCCCGTCGTAAATAGCTGTATTTTCTTTGTATTCTCAAATTAGTATTAGACCGGGACTTTAATTTAGGTAATTTAGGTATTAATTTAAGAACTTTAAGTTCAGCTGATTCCTTATGATATTTGAAACCTTTTTTTTTTTTTTTTTTTACCTCACATAGAAATTGAGCACTCCGTCAGGGGATCTGCTTGCAGAAACCCGAAACTTTGGTGTTTCCGTCCAAGAAGATGTCTCCCTCCTTGTTGCCTTGGCGGCCAAAGACCTTAAGGAACTTCTGCACATTTCCACTTTTATTTCCAATGGTATCTGAATCAAGATCCATATAGCCGTACTGAAACTTTTACAAGATGTAATTAAATATAAATATCTCTTATAATGTGTATCTTAGGTGTGGAGCAAATGAAGAAAGAGAATTACACTGAAGCCCTTCTAACTTTGCATGAAGCAATGACTCTGCCTTCACCCAGGGCTCTTTTGGCTCATGTCCATATACTGACGGGCCTTAGCTATGCTAAACTGGTAAGATTCTCACTAGGTAACTAGGTCACACATTTACCAGATACCCTTATTCAGAGCGAATGCAGTCTTGCAATCCAAGTTTTTTCCCCACAATTGTGGGAACCCAACTGTGGCAGAGGGGGGATTTGAACCCGGGACCTTCTGGTCCGTAGTCCAGTAACTTAACCACTAGGGCACCACGGTTCCATTATCCCATCACACTGCTGAAGTTCAAACTGAGCATCATAATGGGAAAGTACTGTGATATAAGTGATTTTAAACGTGACATGGTTGTTGTTGCTAGACAGCTATGGCAGAAGTTATGCTCATACAGTTATTTTTATTGCTCACAAAATTAGAATATGAAATTGAATGAAATATCCCCACATATCCCCACCAGTCAAGATTAAAGGTCTTATACTACCTGAATATAAAACACCTTTTGTGAACGAAGTAGACGAGCTGGATTGTAAGATTCCCAGGATTAAACTGGTAACCAGTGTAGAGACGACAGAACAGGACAGATATGATCAAGTTTTCTAGTTCTAGTTAGCATTCGACCAGCTGCATTCTGTACTAGTTGAAGTTTATTTAGAGATTTACTAGAACATCCAGTAAGTAAAGCGTTACAGCAATCTAACCTCGAGGTTATAAATGCATGAACCAGTTTCTCTGCATCTTTAAAAGAAAGGATATTTCTAAGTTTAGCAATATTACGTTACTGAAAGAAAGCATTTTGTGTGATGTTACTAATGTGCACGTCAAGGATGAGATCTGAATCAAACGTAACACCAAGTTTTACCAAACAGCCACCTAGATTTAGGATAGTAGCCTAACTATACTGTTGTAAAGCTGGTTTGAGACAATGCTCCATTGTAAAAAGCGCTATATAACTAAATCAGGCTTGACCTGATACATACAGCTCCAATTCCAATTAATTTGGGATGTTGTTTAAAAACATAAATAAAAATATGCAAATAAAAACAGCGTACTCTGATTTGCAGATCAATCCTTTTCAACCTATATTCAGTCCATATCAGATGATCTTGGGCCCAGAAAAGCTTCTGGTGTTTCTGGCTGTTATATAATATATATTATATGATATATGGCTGTGGCTTTGCCTGGTAGAGTTTTAACTTGCACTTGTAATGTAGATGAGCTGTGTTCATTGATAATGTTTTCCTGAAGTGTTCCTCAGCCCATGTGATAATATCTGATACAGAATGGTGTTGGTCTTTAATGCAGTGCTGCCTGAAGGATCAAAGGTCACAGGCATTCAGTGTTGGTTTTTGGACTTGCCGCTTACTTGCAGAGATTTCTCCAGATACTCTGAATATTCACAAAGTGGGGAACCTCGCCCTATCCTTCCTTGAGGACGACTGAACCTTTTGGAGTGCTCCTTGTATACCCAGTCATGAATGTTTTAAACAGGTGTTTTTTGAGCATTCCTCAACTTTCCTCTTTTTGTTCCTTCTGTCCCAACTTCTTTGGAACATGTTGCAGGCATCAAATTCAAAATGAGTGAATATTTGGAAAAAAAACATTTGAAGATTAAACATTTTGTCTTTGTGGTATATTCCATTCAATCTGGGTTTTTAAAGGGATCTGCAAATCACATTATGCTTTTATTTATGTTTTACACAACGTCCTAACTTCACTGTCATTGAAGTTGTAATATAACTCTTAATATTTCTGCTTCCAACATGCCAGATCATCAACTTTCTGTCCTTGGAAAAAAAACCCATAGATAATTGCTTTGCCAGCTTTGAGAACTTGGTACGACCTCACAGTCGTATTCCAAAATCAAGCGGTAAGCCATTTAGAAGAACAGGCTGTTGTAGCAGCGAAGGTGTTGACGAATACTCCTGTTTTGGATGTAACTTTTGTTTGACCACAAATCTTTGTCTATATAGTGTATCTTGCATCTGTATATGTCCTTCAGATCCCTAAATTGTATTTTATGGTTATGTAGAATGTATAGCATAAAACAACATAGATAATCTCTTGAGTATTCTGACACATCACAGTTATTCCTGGTGTTAAGCATGCACAAATATGCACAACAGTTGTGTAATGTGAGTCATGTTTGCTTTCAGCAACAACCCCAGAGTGCTCTGCAATGTTACAGAAAGGCCTTGGAGATGGACTTCAGTTGCCAGAGGGCACTTTATCAGAGCGCCCTAGTGTATAGACAGCTAGGGAACAGTCATGCTGAAATCGAGGCTTTACGTCTCCTACATTCTGTAAGTGAACCTACTAAAAATCCATTAATATTTGAGTGACCGTCAACGAAACTTCATTTATTGCTTTCGTATCATATGAGTGACTATCCAGATTAATTCTTTCTGCATGAGCTAAGAAAAAAGAAGGCTGACTTCTCAAATATATTATTATGGAAATTTGACAGATTAGTTTAGAGCGGTCCTTGAAAGTGTGTGAACCCTATAGAATATTTTATATAAGACAAAAGTTTCAAACGAAAAGATAAAGAGAATGCATTTAAACCACTTATGTAGATACAGGTACAGGTAGGTATGGATTGAGAAAAATGATCCAATATAACTTGTCTGTGAGTGGCAGAAGTATGTGAACCTTTGGGATTAGCTTTTAATTTATCACAATGAGTCACATGTTTTCAGTGAGCGAGGTGACGGGCACCCTGTTGTATTATAAAACTGGAATCTGGTCTGATCTTCACATTACTTTATGTGTCATTACACAAATAAAGCTTATTTATTACGACCTCAGAAAAGAGTCATTGATGCTCATCATACTGGAAAAGGTCTCAAAACGTTATTTGGACTCTACCAGTTACAATTCAGAAGTCAGATTGTGTACAATTGAAGGAAAATCAAAACCATTGTTACCCTTCACATGTTTGGCCTGAACATGTCAGTGGTCAGAAAGGAATAATGGGTAACTTCCGAGCAACTAAAGATCTCTGTCACACTGGCTACTTTTCATAATCATGAGTCCAGCATCTGGATAACACTGAACAAACCATGCTGTGCATAACAGAGTGGCCATGACAAAGACACTACTCTTTGCTAAGGATGTTTGTTTGCAGTTTGGGATCACTTGCTCAAGTTAGGAGACTACTGGTGAAAACGTTTTGTGGTCAGATGAGACCAAACTAGAACATTTTGGCTTAAATGATAAATGTAATGACTGGAGAAAGAAAAACACTGCATCCCAGCCTAAGAATAATATTTGTGACAAATGCTGGTAGATGGTTTGAGTCTGTTGTGCTGCATCTGGGCCAGGACGACTTGCCATCATTGATAGACTGGCCATGTCAAAGTCCTGACCGTAGTCCGGTAGAAATGATGCGGAAGGACCTGAAGCGAGGCTCATTCCTAGTGTGGAAACCCACCAATATTCCAGGACTGAAGCTGTTCTGTACAATAAAATAGAATAGTGAAACTAAAAGGTCTTTCAAACCTTTGTGCAAGACTGATGAACTGTTACTGGAAACATTTAGCTGAAGTTGCAAGGGTTCATACCAGATACAGAAAACTATGGTTCACATACCAGTCAGATATGTAATATTGGTTATTTTCCCCTCGGTAAGTAAATGTGTATAACAATTGTATTGTTTATGTCTCATTTGTTTAATTTATTTCAGTTTGTTGTAGATGTTTTAGATCATATTTATCCAGACATGGAACAATTCTAAAAGATTCACCCACTTTTAAACAGTCTTCAGACTCCACTTTTTTACATTTTGTTGTGTTTGAGGCATTGTGTCTAAAATCAAGTTGGCCATAATGAGAGGACATTCAAGTATTGAGACCCTTTGCTATGACACTTGAAATTCAGCTCTGGGGGACTACCAAGAGTTGTCCCTGCCCACCGAGTGTTGAGCGCAGAATGATTGGGGACAGAAAGCCGCAACATAACAAAAAAAAAGTAAAGGAGTCTCAAGGGTTTCCAAATGTATTGTATGCTGTACAATAAGAACTCAATAATTTTTCACTCAAATGTAAATCCTGTTTTGAATAGAATAATTCTGAATTGTTTTGGTAGTATACACATACAGACTTTGCTATAAGATTCTGAGACACTTGATGAGGAGGTCAGGAATGAATAATTACCTGTGGTGAAGATGCCTTTTACACCTTTATACAGTATGCACCTATAAAATGGTTTGGCTGGATCTTATTCTTTTGGATACTACCCAAACTCATGACTTATGAGGATAGGACCATAGATTTACCATTAAATAAAGAGCTTTTTTTAAGGTATAAACCCCTGCTTCACCACCACAGACTGGAACACCTACTGGAAACTACCGTCAAACTCAGGCTCTCTCTTTCCATCACTCATGAGCAAGATCCTGATGTACATGAGATCTTCACTAAGGGCAGGCTTTCTCTTCATTCTTCAGGAGAACTTTCTGTTCTTTTCCGGGAGAGAACTATGGCCCTCACATTTGGAAGTGCTAATTATCATCCCGGTTGTTTCAATTGCCTCAGTCTGTGCTAAAAGCCTATCATCATCTTCAAATAATTATCTGTAATGGACCCCTCTTCAGCTCAGTCTGCACTCTGATAGCCTGTCAGTGAATACCAAAGAAGAGTGGAGATAGCTGACATAGACCAACATCCACCTTGATTGACTTTAATGTAACTTTGTATTCATACAAAGAACAGACTGCACAAAGTAGTTATTCAGCATATTCTGAGATTCATGATGATATGCTTTCTAAATCCACAAAGCACACATGGACGGGATGAACTCCCATCATTCCTGGGGCAGTGTAAGATAAATATGCTATGGTAACCATTCCAATATTTGTTTGCCAATTTTAAAATGAGTCTACATGACTGCAGAGCAGACTCAAAGACATTAACACCATAGTTTGTTATTCCTAATTTAACGTTGTAATGTATCCCATCGTACTGTACTGTGACTTGGGTTGAGTCACTATTGACATTTACAGCCCAGTCAGAAGTCACACTGACACTTTATTTTCTGAGTGCTCCTATGGAAGTGGATAAAAAAATAACGTGCTATCTTTATTCTGTTGACAGGCTTCACTGTTGCAGGTTGAGCGAGGGTCATCAAGTACTCCAACCCCTATTATATCTCCTGACATGGTTCTTGGTGGTGAACAAATGGCCTTCATTTGCCAAACTCCCTCCCCTCTTCATGTACTGTACACTCTCAGTAATAGATGTGTCCTCTATGACAGGCAAGTACACTAAAATAATGACCAGACTGTTGGGTTGTAGCTGATAATTAACAGTTTAACAGAGTTTTTTTTCCCTCTTTAACCAATTTTGCATTGAACAGAAGCTCCTGACCCTAAACACTGTAAAAAAAAGAAAAATGATTCCTCCAAAAAACAGACCAAACACAAGTATATGAAAACAAAGAACACAGAAAACTGTAAACAGAACCTGATCCTGACATTAATGTAACCAATGTATTGATAATATTGATAGTATTGATGTATTGTTTTTAATGGCAAATAAATAAACAAAGTCTGGTTTATTCCCATAGAGCTTTTTAGCACTGTCTCAAAGCAGCTTTACAATATTATATTATCTTAAAAAGCCAATCCCAAATCGAGCAAGCCTAGGGTGACAGTGGAAAGGAAAAACTGTAGAAGGAAGAAACTTTGGGAGGACCAAGACTCAAAAAGGGACCCGTCCTCCATGGGTGACCTAGATGTTAACTGAAACAGTTAAGTTTGCATTATCAGTACAATTAAGTAAATAATAACATTTAAATTAAATCATGTAAAATATTTCAGACATTGAGTCCTCAGCAGAAGTTATTGGACGTAGATCGTCTCCTGATAACTGAATGATGAAGGGAGTTACTGCACGCTGGTGTGGCCCGGGCACGGTGGGACTGGTTTCTGTTGATGAAAACCAGTAGAGTAATGCTGAGGTGGAGGAACTGGCACTGGAACATCAGCTCAGAGAGAAAACAGAAAATGTAGTTACTTGTTGGTGAGAAGAACAGAGTCAATCACTGATGCCATGTGCATGTGCATAGCAGCATATCTAAAGGGGAAGAACCAGAAGGTAACACAGCTAGGAGCAAGAGTTAACCTGAGCCATGTGCCCCAGTCTAAACTTAACCAAAAGATTTCGTAAATTAGAATGTTTTAACCTAGACTTAGAAATTTGGAGAGTTGGTGATTTGGAGAGTTTGGAGAGTTGGTGATTTGGAGAGTTGGTGAAACCCCTGCGGTGATTTTTTTTTTTTGTTCTAGGAACTAAAAGTCCTGCACCTTGTGAAACAAACAATAATATTATTATTATAAGGTCCTACATCTTCACACAATATACCTTTTTGATTCATTTCTTTTTCAATCGTATTCCTATTTAATTTAGAACATTTTTTGTTTGTGAAATCTTATTTGGCAATAAACCATCAGCTGTATTCTTAAAGATTCTAAGAATCCTCCTAGACCGCGCAAAACTTAACTTAAAAACTCCTCAGCGATCTCAGAGCAACTCTGAGCGAGCATCTTAATGACGAGGCAGGGTTTACCCAGTAACTCGGCAGGAGTAATACTTCTGAAGACACTCTTATTTTCTCTTTCTCTCTCACACACAAACATTCTAAAATAGGGAAATACTATAGCCTGTTCTAAGCATTTGCTGTATTCGCTGGATAAAATGTGGCTCCACTCTTTTCAGATATGTTTGCTGTTGTGTCTAACACAACTTACTTAACTAACTGAAATATTATTAGAATATTATTATTGATTTAGATTGTATTATTTACTTAACTTTACTATTACCTTCATATACTTTTAAATATTTACTTAATTAACATCTAGGCCACCCATGGAGGTCAGGTCCCATTTTGAGTCTTGGTCCTCCCAAGGTTCTTCCTTCTACTTTCAGGGAGTTTTTCCTTTCCACAAGATTGTAAAGCTGCTTTGAGACAATGCTCCACTGTAAAAAGCGCTAAAGAAATCAATTTGACTTGACTTAATATACACTGCTCACAAAAATTAGGGGAGCAGTTTAGTCAACTGGTGGTGCTGGTTTGTATAGGGGTCACACCATTGTTGCACAGAGTAGGATGTGTGAGCGAGTCTCTATGGTCAACATTATTCCTGCACAATTGGATCAGTAGCATTTGATTATCTTACTGTTTTTTCCGAATTTGGTAAACATGTCTTCTGCCTCGCTGTCTTTCCTCTATTTTCTCTTCTGTTCCCCCCTACTTCTAGTTTTTCACTTTTATATTTTATAGGGTTAGGATGCCTTATAAATAACTACTATTTACTAGGAGCATTATATAATTACTGTATATATTCTCATGTGTATTTATTTTAATCAGAAATTCTGAAGGTGCTGAATGTTACCTAGATCTCTTGGCTTCCTTGCAATCGGACTCGACACTTCATGTGAGTTATTTGCTTCAGACGTCTGTAGTTTATAATTGCTACAAATACTGATAGTTTTCTCATTTGCTAATCTGGTGAAATATAGCCAGCAACGAAGGATCTCCTGCCTCTTCCAAGAATCCCCGTGATTTATCTTGAAGCCGCATTTGCACTGTTGAAATCCAAAAGGCTTTGGGATGCCCTTGCCATTTGTGATGAGGTCATTGCTACAACTGTTGACCTCGTCCCAGAGAGGCTGTTCATTAAGCTACCCATGGCCGCAGAACTGGAAGCTGTACATCCGGAACGTGACGCCCCAGAAATGTTGGCGTGTGCTTTGTGGTCTGGGGCTGCTTACTGCCTCCAAGGGCAGGCACATTTCCAGCTCAAAGATATAAAAGAGGCATTGTCAAGTTTGACCAGGTAAAGAAGGTCTTAGATTTGCTGAAATGAGTTGAAATCATTTTTAGTTCTCTGATTTTATTCATTTTTGTGTTTGCAGAGCTGTCAATCAACTGGTGAAAGTGTGTTTTAAACACAAATGTAAGAGCGTTATTATGTTCCTTAATCTTACTTATTTGCTTACATGTGCATTAGGGGTGGGTACCTTTGGGCACCGGACAATTTGATTCGATTGTGATGTGATTATAAAATTATTATTCATGATGATTAACAATCTTTATTTATATATGATTTCTTTTTTCTCACAGTGATTCCTTCAGTTACGTTCTCATTGCCATGTCTGTATTGCCGACCACACGATTTCACTGTTGCAGAGAAATTCACAATGTCTAGATATGGGGACACATGTCATCTTGATCGTTTTACCCTTCGAGGACCAAGGGACATTTTTGTCCCTTACTTGTAAAAGGATGCCAAACAACCTACGGTCCTGAAATGGTTAACCCTCCTGTTACGTTCATTTGTCAGGAACAGCAACGGTCTTCCCAGGTCAATTTGCATGTTTAACTATCCAAAAGATGTCTGAAACCAAAAAAAATCCTAACAAACTGTGAATATTTAATTACTAAAACCATTACTAATTATTCTCTCCATATTTAGTGCAATGATGTTCCTTAACTTTAACAGGTAATGGTTCAATTAGGATAATTCACTTGTTTTTCATAAAAAAAAATACATGTTAAAACTTTTTTTAATGTTTCACTACTTTATTAGAACATACCAACAGAGACCAAATAAAGACCAACATATAAAGCACAATAGTGTACAAAAGTACTTGCAATAGCCCTGATTCTTCTCCGGGGCTCCTCCAACTGGCTTTCAAGTGTAAACCTGCATGTTTATCGCATAGCCCAGATTTCTATCCCATATTTAGCTGGTTTGGAAGGCATGTATTACCTAAATGGACAGAAACCCCTGAATGCCACCAGCCTTTCATCTACTGTGATATCAGGGCATGGGTTGTAGAGTAGTGGAATTTACTCGACCCACTTGCCCCACACTGCCCTAATAGTTGCCAGCTTGTCTCTCTCCCGTCTACCAGCCCTTGTCTCTCGATTATCAAATTGGATTACTCTGGAGAAAATGTGATAAGTCTCCAGAGACATTGTAGATCGAAATATAGCCCTGCCTCTCTGCATCCCACAGACTGGCTGTCGATTCATCCTTTGACTTGTATTTCCCAGCCAGGATGAGGAGCCCCAAATGCGCATCTAGAAGTGTTTTGTCCAGCTCCACCTCTCCCAAAAAACATACCTCCCTTCTAGATGAGTCATTTCCAGAATGACCAGCTCAAAAGCTGACTTGATGTCATTATGTTTTCTGCAGACACATATTTGGGGATGAAGACACGAATGCCTTGCTTGGAGGAATAGGAATAGTAATTCCCTCATGTGGTTCAAAATCAGAATCATTAGAATTTAGCTCAAGATAGTCTTTGTCTTCATACACATCCTACTCTATTTCACTGTCTAGATACATACATACATACATACATACACACACACACCGATAGATAGATAACTTTATTAATCCCGAGGGGATTAATGATCAATTCCAGATCCTCTGGACTGTCATCCTTTTGCTTTGGCTGTGTCTGTGTGTCTGTGTGTCTGTGTGTCTGTGTGTCTGTGTGTCTGTGTGTCTGTGTGTGTGTGTGTGTGTGTGTGTGTGTGTGAGAGAGACTGGCGTGAAATATGTCTCTCAGTTGCAAATATAGAAATACTCTGACATTTCTGACACTCTTTTACCTAAATTTTGACTGCTGGGTCAAACTGACCCGAACAATATCTGTGATATAAACATGCAGGGGGTGGTTGCAAATATGTGAGATGAAAGAATTTTACAATATATTTTGATTACACTAATTAAGGCAAGCAGAAGTTGTTTCATACTGAAAAAATATCTTTAACTATTTCTCCTAGTTCTTCAAACTTTAAAACGGGTCAATTGGACCCATAACATAACAGGTGGGTTAAGAAAGATACTCTTAAGGTATTTTTTTTGCTGCATCACTTCACTTAAACACTTTCAGACTTTCAATTGCATTTAGTGTCCAGGCCAAATGTGGGACAAATATGTCTCTTGGTGCTCAAAGGGTTAAGGTTATGAGGATAGCAGTCTTTTTTTCTCGTCCTGATAATCCAGTAAAATTTAATATTATCATTAAGTTTGGACTCTTGGCACATCCAAATAGTGGTGTGAACATTAACTAGTAGGCGATGTCTATTTGGAAACACTTATTAGTGCTACAATTATTTCTACATGTATTGGGGATATTTACTATATTTTCTATATTTGTCAGAGGTCGATGTAAATGACTGGACCTCAAATGTAAGGGAAATTTTAAAAAATATGTAAGATTCAAACAATGAATTAACGTAGAAGTGTAATTCTGTATATACAGTTAATAATTAAATGTGCTGTTTTTATTTGAACTTGATACCATTACAGTATTTAAGAAGCCACATTTTAATTATACAGTCAGTGTGGCTGTTTTATTTGAAATGTTTTTTCTGTATCAGCGTCTGTGGCTTGTCTTTAGATGAGAGGATGTCGGACTTTCATCATTTAAAAGTCTTTTTATAGACTTCTAGCATGAAATCTGTTTGAGACAGGATGCTGTATCTCAGCTTCAAAGTGTGCAACAAAGGGTGAAACCCTACTTCTTAATCACTCCCATAACCAAATCTTTAGCAAATAAAAGTTGCTATTGAGTTTGCATTTTGCTTTGCTCGTTTCAGATAGGGTGGATGCTTCAACGTCAATGGTCTGTTGAGTCTCTGTTATGTACACGCAACTGACTATCAAAGCACGGCACTTCTGCATTATGCTACATCATACTTAACATAAAAAACCTTTTTTTTTTTTTTTTGACATTTCTGAATTGATTCTGAATCGTCCACACCCTATCATGATGTGTCTAAGAATCTGTTTTTCCCACCCCTAATGTGCCTGTATATTAATTAATTGTTAAACTTTTTTGTAAGAAAATGGGGATTAAATGAGGATTATTTTTTATTTTGTGTTAAATTCTTTTTCAGTTGAAGATTCAGGTGAGGCAGGAGCTGTTGATCATAGAGTGGTGGTACTAGAGGCTCTGAAGGCAAAAGTGCTTGCAATCAGAGGCTTGTGTTTCATAGAGACAGGTCGGTTGAATGAGGCATTGAGGGACTTCCAGCTTAGCCTTCAGGCCTCCCCAGGTGCGCAAAAAATGATTTATTTTTTTCATGTTTAATATTGCATAATGCAAATTCTAAATTTGAACAGTTCAGGTCTGTCGCATTTAGACAACAATCGTTTGCATATATATATACACCTTTGGCCTGGTTATTATTCTTAATATTGAAGTTATTAGACTACTTACTATACACGGTTCACAAAACATTAGGGCGTTTGTAATTTTGAAGTATCCCCTAATGTTTGTGAGTAGTACATATTATCTTGTCAAATAGCTTATCTGCCATAGTACACACAGCAGGATAGCCGTGCATGGATCTCCATAAAGCTGGCGCACTTTTTTCCAATGTAGCCACCAAGTTAAATGAATTTAAAAATATTGAAATGCTCCCTTTTCTCAGTCAGTTCTCTGCTCTCTTCTGAAAATAACCATTTATGGTAAATACAATAGGAAGCATGAGCTCATGATTTTACCCATCTTACATTGTAAAAGAAAATACATAAAAAATCAATATATGGCATCAAGGATATGGATGTTGAGTGACATCCTGCAGTCCATTGCAGCATAGTTCTTTATAAGAGTCTGAACCACTGTGACGAAACTGTTCCAAGCCGCTCTTTCCTTCCTATTCAGCTTCTTGGGAAATTTACTGCACTCTATGATCTTCTTGATTTGTGGTCCGACGAAGACACCAGCTTTGATCTTTGATTCAGACAGCTTAGGGAAAAGATCTTGGAGGTAATTGAAAGCTCTTGACTCCTTATCTAGAGCCCTGAAAATTGTTTTATGAGCCCCAACTTGGTGTAGTGGTGGCATCAGCACCTTGCCACCAGGGTCCACCAGTGGCTCCCACTTTATGTTGTTCTTTCCCACAGAGAACTCTGTCCGCTGAGGCCAGTCCCACCTGTGGTAGTGCGCTTCAGTATCCCGGCTGTCCCAAAGGCAAATAAAGCAAGGATACTTTGTAAAACCACCTTGGAGGCCCATCGGGAATGACACCATTTTGAAATCTCCGATAACTTCCCAGCTGTACTCATCACACTTCAAGGCACCTAGCCTATCTTGACACTGGTGTATTCCTATTCCAGGTGCACCGAGTGAGCTACAGGTAGAGACTGATACTTGTTCCCATAGTGAAGCAGCACGGCTTTGAGGCTCTTGCATGAGCTGTCTATGAAGAGGCGCCATTCCTTCGGGTTACAGGTGATACCCATAGCCTCGAATAGACCGGCCGTATTGTTGCAGAAGCACAGTCCATCTTGATGGCTGAAGAAGCTGGAAAAAACTTCTCTCCTCTGATCTGTGACTTGGACGCTTTCATCTAATATGTTCCATTGCTTGAGCCTTGATGTCAAAAGCTCAGCATTGGACTTGGTGAGACCAAGGTCTCTGATCAGATCGTTGAGGTCTTTTTGGTTAGGGTAGTATGGCTGCATATGAAGAGAAATCGGGATCTTAAAAGTCTTCCTTAGCGTCTGACCTGCTGCTTTCTCCTGAGGGCGGTTGAGCTCTGTTTGGAGGGGTTGGTACAGGAAGTGGAGGGCAGTGTGGTACTAGGGTGATAGATGAAGGAATGTCAGGATACGTTACAGGTGGTGCATTTTGGCCAGTGTGACGTTTGGAAGGGTCCACCATGCAGAAGTAGCCATTTGTTGAGTGATCAGTCGGTTCACACCAAATTCTTGGGCTAGCAAAATGAATGATTCTCTTCTCTCCCCTGTACCAACCTATAAGCAAACAAAATAACATTTGGATTGAGAATTTGATTTAGGCCTATTTCACACTAATGTCTAGTGATATGTACGATATTAACACAGTTTGAAATCTGTGTCATATCCGTATATATTGTATTGTTTGATATATTTCACTACAACAATTTGTGAAAAGGTGTTAATTAAAGCTCTTTTAAACTTTAACTGATTTCAAAATTTAGCTAAATTCAAATGAAAATCTGCTCTTTAAGAGAGTAGCATTTATCCACTTACCTTCAAGAGTTTTCTTGCAGTGCTCACATGAGGAGCCCATGGTTTGTCTTGGTCACCAACAGGCATGCCGAAGTATGCTTTGTAGGCCTCACATATCTTAGCAGATGCTTTCACAGAGTACTTTTTCACTTTTGTCTTTATAAATTGGCCACATACGTAGCAAAATGTGTCTGCTGGATTTATACAACCTCTTGATGCCATCTAAATTGACTGAGTTGCTCTGTAAGGAAAAAAGACGTTTCTCCAAACTTGGACCAAAAATGACCAAAAATGGTCAGTCTTTATTCCATGCAGTTCAAAGTACAAGAGTGTGCTGAGGATTCAGCGGAGCAAGACTGATCACCCGGTACCAGAATAACACAATATATACATTAGAAAGTAGTGGTCCTTCCTAAGCTCCTCCTGTAATGGGTGTGGGGTGAAGGGTGAATACTGTCGTTATCAGAATCTGAATAGATATTGAATTCACACCTGTCTGTCTAGGTTAATTC
>JAUZST010005872.1:0-15243 GCA_034779995.1 Parotocinclus haroldoi
GGTAGGAAGAAACCTTGGGAGGAACCAAGACTCAACAGGGGACCCATCCTCCATGGGCGGCCTAGATGCTAATTAAACAAATACCAAAGCATACGAGCATTTAGCATACCAAAGTTTTCAAAAATTGCTTCAAGGTAATTGTACTAATTCAAACTTGTCACAAATTAGGGAACAGTCATCATTTCAGTTTTCCAAGTTACAGTTGCCTCTCTATCAGCTCGAACCATTTTGCTCTGACCTCTGGCATCAAAAAGACATTTTCACCCAGATAACTCCTGTGCACAATATTTTCTCTTTTTCTGACCTTTCTCTGTAATCCCTAGAGATTATTAACTTGTGTTACCCGCTGCACCACCACAGTCCCCCAACAAACGTTATTATAACATTTCTGCTAATTTTATTGCACCATTAACAAGTTAATTACATTCTAACACTCTATTTGAAAAGGCACACACCTTTGTTTATTTCACATCTGTTTTCCATTGAGAAAATCCATATAATCTGACCAGGGTTGTTCAAACTTTTGCATAAGACAGTCCTTGTTTAATCGGTATTACCTTCGGGTTTTTGAGTTGAGTGAAATATATATGGCTTGTGTCACTTCAGAGCCACACAATATGCCTACTGGTGGTGCGAATGCTACGCAAAAAATGCCTTGGAACAAATGTACTGTATTTCTGGGGGAGTTTGGGAGTTTCTGGAAGTGCGTCCAAAATTAATCCCTGGAATTGTTTGGTACGAAAATGGCTGCGGTCTGTACTCTGTTATGCTCTTGGCTTTTAAAGCACCTTCTCTAGCATGCACTTGACTATTAGATGAGGAGTACAGGTGAACTGAGCTGATTCGGGAGAAGGAGTGCTGCAGGGAGTGTTGTGTTACCTCTGTGATGAGGGTGCACGCCACTTTGAAGTGGTTCTCCTTCACGGCCAGGTGCAGTGGAGTGCAGCCACTCTTCTGCTCGGGCATGTTAACCTTAGCTCCAGCCTCTACCAGAACACGGAGACAGCGCTCGCCCCCTTTTCTCACAGCCAGGTGTAGTGGGTACAGACCTGGAGTTTAAAAAAAAAAACAGAAAGTGAGAGAGAGAAAGAGAGATATTTGTAGACCTGACATTTTAGTACAGCATCTATCGTAACACACCACCCAATATGTTCTTTTGAGATGGACCAATGTTGACTGAATAGTGTCAACGCACCTGAGAAGTCAGCGGTGTTGAGAATGTCTGCATGGTGCTCTCTCAGCATGTTCAGGAGCACCTTCAGCATGGCATCATCTCCTGCATGAGCAGCCAGGTGCACTGGCGTCCTTCCATCCCTGTCCAGTAGTGTAGGATCTGCACCCACTTTCATCAGGACCTCCACTAACTTGGTCTGCTTGGTGATCACGGCCAAGTGCAACGGCGACTGAAGCAGGAAGGAAAACAGTTCGAAAAACATTATTATGGATTAAAGGAAGATTGTTTCTCCTGTACTGCTGATTTCCAAAAAGTGAAACTGCAGCATATGTTTAATCCCAGGTATGCACCATTTAACATCATCACATGGTCTGTAAAATTGCATGCCATCTGATCTGAACGCCATATTATACTATGCTTAGCAGTGCTAAATGGCATTCTGTGGTACATTTATTTTCTAATTAGTAAAGAGATTACACCGTTGTGTGTCTATTTTATAAAAGTAATTTAATAGCGACGTTAACCATCACATATTGAGCTCCTACTTTTGTAACATTCAATTTATTTGCTCAGCCTTTCTTTACAGCCAGCAAAAAGTCATTTATGGAATGAGAACCTGTCTTTTAGGTGACAGCGCAATATATTTCCTTCTGCAATTACGACACGAGCAAGTACTTCAGAAGAGATGGAAGCCTGTAGAGGTTTTGAGGAACGAGCAAATCTGTCTATTATACGCTGCGTTGCAAAGACACAGTTCTCTTCTTACTCCGCATGTTTTACTCCGCAAGCCAACTGTCAAACCGTGATCAATGCACGGTTCGAGCACTGTGGAGAGCAGACCAAGCACACATAATTCACCTGAGTGCAATGACCTGCTCATTGTCATCATAATCATCATCATCATAATCCCCGTGCTTATAAAGAATCATGACGCCAGCAATATGTTGCTCAGCATTCAGTCTGCTCACGCCAACGCTGCATGTGTTAAATAAACTTTGTTTCTGCATCAAAGGCTGCACTGTTGAGCGTACCATTACAACTTCTGCATTATAACAGTAAATGTACTTGGCAGACTAATATATGGATCATCAATGGTCAATACCCTTAATAATAAGTACCAGTGCACAATATGTTTTGTCTACCATAAAATCTTAGTTGTTTTAACAATGCGCAAGCTGACATTATCGAGCATGTCACTGCAAAGTAACCTTTACTTTTCTCATCTAATTTTTATTATTGAGAAAATCCCAGAAAATCCTGAGATATCATTTTGTGTAAATATCACACCCCTAATAATAAGGATGTTAACCATATCAACCACGGACATACAGAATATGCAAACAGACATGTGACACAAACCTGTACAGCATTTTTTCTAGCTTACGAAGTGAGATATGAGACAATCAAGGTCTGTTAAACTACCCACATTACACTTTTTAGTTCTTTGGGCTATAGTTCTGCAGGTTAAAAGACAACACCTACCTGGCAGAGGTGGTTCAGCTTGTTGATTAATTTGTGTTGAGGTGTGTTTATGATAATCTGAACAAGCTGTTGCACCACCATTGGCTGCTGGTGGATAATGGCCAAATGTAAAGGCCTGCAAAGAAAAGGATTAATGACGTTATGAGTCGGTTTTATCTGAAGATCGTGAATCATGTAGCACAGCCAGGAAACCAATGAATAATGGTAGTAGCTTCTAGTTTCTACAGATATATGGAATTATTGAGACACATGTAAACACCAGCCAGGCAGGGAATGAAAAACTTACGTGTCTCCGTTATCGTCCTGTGCTCCGCACAGGTGTCTCTGTATGGCCAGTAGGAAGCGTGCATCTCCCGTGCTGCAGTACTCCAGCAGCGCCTTAGCCACTGCAGTGGAACGTTTCTGTAGAACTGTGGCTGAAATTCCCGATACAACATGACACGTTAGTGCAACAAGTTCAGGTAAAGACTCAAAATTTTCAAAATTCTCGGCTCCTCACCAATCTGAAACAGTTGTTGCTGGGTGGCGGTGTTGGCAGGTATCTCTGTGTTAGTGGGCTGGTCCTGTGGAGCATCTCCTGACATCTGGACACCTCCTCCAAACCCACTACAGCTGCCACTATAGAATCCAGAGCCATCCATCTGATTGCTAAACTGGAAGCCTTAAGGGAAACAGTGATGTTTCTTTACAAACATTAAACCGAAAAGTTATTTCTACCTAAAAACCAAAATAACCATTTCTAATGTCATCTTGTTAGCTTAGCATCCATCATTTACTCTAGCAGTTCCCAGACCTTTTCTGCATTGCTACCCTTTTGCAGATGAGAGTATTAGACACACACGTTTTGGAACATTGAAATTTATATTAAAAATTTGTAATGTAATTTATACAAAACTGGAGTTTGTTGAAAAAAAAAATTAAGTGACAAATCACCAATCCAGTGGCATTAGTATGAGACATGCATTATGTATTTTAAACATGCCTCATTCAAATAGTGGCCCCTTAAAATAGTGCCACAGTATGTAGAAAAAATATATACTAGATAAAATATATATATATTTATTGCCAAATTAAAAATACTGCTTCCCAACATTCTGACAATGACTAATAAGATTCTACTACTGAGTTTCTTTACTTGTGCTTAATAATCAAATCATAAACAGATTTCTGCAGTTGAGACAATGCTCTATAGATGTACAATAGCACTCTAGATATAAATCTGGTTTGACATGATTGACTTGTTTCTTTTGTGGGATTTGGCAACCCTTGGATTAAAACACAGCACCTGTGAAAAAACTTTTTTGTTGCACAAAACGTTTTTGAAGACACTGATACAAAGTTTATGATTGAGGAAATGATGAATTTTGGTATTCAATTATTCAAGTCTGTAGTTGACATCACATCCTGCTGTGACATTATTGGCTGGTTGAGAAGTTTGGGTTTTACATAATCCAAGATGTTTCCCATTATCTGATTACTGAGTGCATGTTTACTCGTTTTCTGACAAAACCTGATTTTCTGCAGTTATCGGATTAAGTGCATTTAAACTCAATGATGAATGTCATTCATTCCATCATTTTACCCACTTAAATCAATTCAGGGTCACACAGGGTTGGGGCCTATCCAGCAGTACAGGGTGAAAGGCAAGAACCAACCCTGGATAGGATGCCATGTGCACATCTAATAACTCACAACAGAACACGTTGGAAATGCCAGTTGACCTAACCAGAGTTCCAGAGGTAACATTAGCACACACAGGAAGAACATGCAACTCATACAGGCAATGGCCGGGCTTTAAATCCAGGTGTCAGGAGCTGTGAAGTGACAGAGCTAATCACCTGTGTTTACAGGTCTTTACACAATTTTGAAATGTTAAAATAAAGCTCATCACAGATTTCTCTATGACATTTCTAAAGCAAATCCTGAAAGGAATTTACACAACGCTTCACCATTTTTTTACCTCCTCCTAAGAGACCTGCAGATCCTCCTCCTGAAGCTCCGTACCCCCCAGATCCTCTGCCCAGGCCTCCTTGTCCACCCTGTGGTCCTCTCCAGTGATCATAGGATTGTGGAAGTGTTTTCATCCTCTTTCTGTGAACTTCTTCTTTATCTGAGTACAAACAGGACCCAGCATGATCAGATCAACATGCTTCTTACGAAACGAAGGCTAAAAAAACGAGATTTTTAAAAACAAAAAGAAGAATTAGGGTAAAATACAGCTGTCCTCTTTACTTACCTGGATGATGTGGGACATAAGTGAATTGTTTGGGTTCGCTGCGGTCTCCACCTTTCTTCCTCTTGAGCTGCAGAAATACTGTGACGGGTCGCGTGATTTCTTTGTAATACGGCGGCGTCTTAAACACAATGGCATACTGGAAGAGGGCGGAGGCATATACTGTGTCAGTTTTCAATTCAGGCATGGATAAAACTGTACTTTCCACAAGGATGTTAAAAAACACCTAAAGTTACATCTTAGTCACTGGTGGACTTGGTTAACTAATAACTAAACAAGTTAAAGTCCACATTATTTGTCACACTGCTTTGCACGAGGAATATAAAATCTAGACGGGCTGAGCAAGTCATTTTCAAACATTTATATAGGACGATGCTCAACATTTTACCAGCAATATCTAAGATTTGTAGTTACATTTATGTATTTATTTATTTCACCGACACCCTTATCCAGAGAGACTTACAACTCATATAATCTTATAATACAAGCAATTGTAAGTTAAAAGGTTGATCAAGGACCCAACAACTTGGCAGAGGTGGGACTTAAAGCATGAAACCTTGGGTCCAGCACGCTATCCAGTAAGTCATCACAGAGAAAGGGATGTAGGTCAAATCATATCATTACAAACCAACCAATCTAGCAATGAATAGGAAACGATACATATTTAAGGGAATAAACATTTAGTAGTGTATTATGTATTTGTAGTAAAACTCAACAGCTGGTTATTGATCTTTATGGGTGACGGTCATGCAGTGGTTAGTGTCCAGTCTTCAAGTCAGGCGCTTAAACCACAACTGCTTGAATTGTACCTTGTAAGACCCTATTAGTATCACCCCAGATAAGAGTTCCTGCCAAATGACTAAACACCATGTATGTTCACAAAATACATCTGTGGTCAGATATGGTTATTACAGTAGTTATTAAGGTAATTATCCTTATTTAATGAATACATCAAAACAGAGAAAATACCCAGTGAGTGGGAGTTCTGAGCAGAAGTTAAATGTTGTTAATGCCAGAGGTCAAAGGACAATGGCCTGACTGGTTTAACCAGCAGCCACAGTAACTCAAACAAGTAATTATGTATGAGGTATGCAGAAAAAAATATCAAGGCACAACACGTCAAACCTTGCAGCAGATGGTCCACAGCAGCAAAAGACCACACCGAGTGCCACTTCTGTCAGCTGAGGACAGACAACTGAGGCACCCATTTACATGGGCTCACCAAAAAAGTACAGCAGGAAATTGGAAAAACGTTGCCTGGACTGATTTTTGATTCCTGCTGCAATATTCAAATGCCAGGGCTAAAATTTGGCCTCAACAATCAAGCATCCAAATGTGACAGCCTACCTAAGTATTGCAATTAATGGCAACCCTTTATGACCACAATTCACCATGTTCTGATGACTAGCAGTAGCCACTAGGAAAACTTGACAGGTATCGAAGCTCAAATAATTTCAAACTGGTTTCTTGAACGTTCCCGTGAGGTCACTTGACTCAAACAGCCTCCACGGTTAGCAAATTTCAACCGAATAGAGCGCCTTTGGCACGTGGTGGGTGGACGTTGGAACAGGAGAATCGCATCATGGATGTGCAGCCAAAAATATGCAGCAGCTGCATGATGCTATCATGTCAATATGGACCAAACGTCTGGGGCAATTGTTTCAGCACCTTGTTGAATCCATGCCATGAAAAATGAAGGCAGATCTGAAGGCAAAAGGGCTCCAACCCAGTGCAAGGAAGGTGTACTTAATCTAGTGGTTAGTGAGTTACGGGAAGTGGTTAAGGGGGGTATGTCAAAAAGACTACTGAAATGCAGGATATGTCTTTAATTAAGAACTACTAGCATGAAACTAAGTATTTATTTAAATACACTGATAATGTGGTGTTCACTGGTGATTTTATCGATAAGACAATGCAATGATGGATAATCTATATATTCATGTTTTATGACATTCCATAGAAAATGAATACAAATGCATTTACATTTGAGCCTACCTGCTTGTGAACATCTGTCGGAGAGAAATCTCCCCACGATTCCCAGCTTCCTTCCTCGTAGTCCTCAAAGAAACGGATTTCAATATCATCTGGAAGCAGAAACGATATTCATGTAACCTTGCCTCAATCATAACCTCTCACCCCTAAAAATTCACTAAAGGAGTACAGCTTTTACCTTTCTGAACTTTATCACACAGCAGGAAGACTTCATCCCCTCCTAGCATCGAACCACAAGTCCTGTCCATGCGCAAGATCTTGAGATTGGATGCATTGGGCGATTCTGAAACAAGTCAGCTGGCTAAGTCTCAGAACATCTCAACGTCATAGCTCCCTAGATTAGAAATAAATCGAGGAAGCTTACTGCTGTCATAGATGGTATTGGAGATGACTGGGGTCAAGGCTCGGGTGAATCCACCATTGCTGTCCTGAAGATAAGCTGTGAATTTTAACCTCACAATATTAAGGTCCATGTTCTTTCCCAGCTCCTTAGCCTCTCGAGATATAGCTTGCTCTTCTGCATCTGCACAATACATTTCGCAAATTGAAATGTGACTGACTCGAATAGTTAATCAGACATTAGTAAAGCATTCAACTGTTTCTGCGAGAACTGGGGAACCAGGGCCATTAACCCAGTGGAACTCTGATGAAAACGAGACATTACACTCAGTGGACCTCGAACACAACTGGGGCATTAAACCCAGTGGAACTTGGATGGAATGGGGCATTTAACCTATCAGAATACAGAAAGGACCTGGAACTCAGACGTAACTTGTCTGATTAACTTAACAGAACACTAGACTGATCTCAAACCTTTATGACAACAAACCACAGACAGAACTGGGACCTTGAACTCAGTGGAAGTTGGAAATTTCAATGTTGGACCTCTGGTAAAACCTGATTTAGTTCTTTCGGTTACTTCCATTATTTGCTGATGAATATATATCCAGCTTTATAATTTTGATCATATTATTGTGTGATATAAACCATTAGTGCTTGGGCTACAGATGAAAGTCAGTATGTGACATAGTTGGAAAGAGAAACGAGAAGAGAGAGGCTCACAGCTAAGTGATCATGCATGACTCACCCGTGAACTGGTAGCCAGCCTCCTTTGTCCTCTTTTTCTCTTCTTTCAGTCTTTTAGTCAGTACCTCCATAACTCCTCTTTTAGTGACATGAAGAATCCCCAGATTGCTGAATCTGCAGGGGCAGAAAATAGTTAGATTTATATTTCAGCCCTCATCCAGAGCCACCGAGCAGAGAACTTGAAGGTTTAAGGTCTTGCTTTATTCGCTTCTGGATTAGTTAACTCACTGTGCTGTTAGGTCATTGGGACCGATGTCCATGCTACATGTCCCGTTCTCGTTGCAATGCTTTCCCACAAGACTGTGAGCATGGACCCGAGGGGGGTCAGTGTGTGTCACAAGCTGCACCTCAATCCGAGCATGACCCACGTAGTTACACAACTGGAGGAAGACAGGCCACATCCATGTCAAGTACAAACATAAGATAAACAGTACTAAAACACACTTAATGTCCAGTTACAGTCTGTGTCAAATTCCAAAATCTTGTGAGTGGAAAGGCTGTTGTAGCCGCAATGTGGAAGGGATGTCATTATTTGGATGCCCGCAAGCTTGGGTCTAAGACGTTTATGTGGGTTAATAAGGTTAAAAACATTCATACCTACAGGCTCTAAAGAGAATAAAGACTGAAACTGCACTTGTTGGTATCTTTGCCTACATCAAATTCTAACCGGATTATAGTTGGCTGATACCTTTGTGAAATATTATGAAGTAATGTCTACCTTTATGACTACAAAGCTTCGGTAAGTCACTCTGAATAAGGGTGTCTGCTAAATGCTGTAAATGTAATGCTAAGGATAATAAATGTACCATGGATATATATGTGATCGGATGTTGTTTGAGCAGGCATTATGGGACAAATACGTGTATCGTTAGGAACTCGTCCACACAATAATAAATAGTATTCAAACTTTTAAAAGCTTTGATATTATTATTGTTAGTTTCCCCATAGCATTAAGAAGTTATTTCCAAACATACAACGGTAATATATATAAAATGAGCAGAGGGTCTGTTGTGGATCCTCAGTATAGGTGGTCATGAAATGAAATTCTAAGACAAAACGAAGTGTTGATAGTTTTTAGTTTCACAAGTATTACATTGAATTTACACTATCCCAGCATACAAAAGCGAACACGAGTGAGTACCTTAACAGAGGGGTACGTTCTCCGGTTCCTCTCACTGGAAGTACCAGGCAGACCCCCATGAGAGGGACCCTCGCACTCATAACGAAATCGAAATCCTCTCTGTCAATACACAGGGACATGTCGATAAGTTACACAGTAAGATACAGAGTCATGTAGTTACATTTTTATTAAACTCAAGGCTCAGGAGTCAAAGTAAGAAAGCTCAGGAATTTCCCTTGCTCATTGTTTTAGATCACAAGGCAGAAAGAGCACCGTGTGATTTTACTGCCTCACTATTCTTCATCTTTAGGTAAAAGTTCACTCATGCAAATACTACGCTGCATATTGGAATCTGTTATACCTTTTAGTCTCAAGAGAAAATAACCTGATTAAATTATTCTGCCTTGACTTACTTGTTTGGGCTCCTCAAGTATGATTAAGTAAGGTCCATGAACTAAAAAAAAAAGAGTAGCATTATCTCAATGACATGTAATGATTGCATTCAAACACCGCTCAATAGTCAACATATTCAACCGATCAACAAATGCATTTGCTCACACACACACTCAAAAGGTAAAATGGTAAAATATTTGGTAAAACTAAGTTACCAATTTCTGGAACATATGGTTCGTTCTTCATTTCATACGAGGGAATTAGGAGGGGCATCCCAATCTGTAAAGACAGAGGCTCTCATTTAGATCAGGGTCCACTGTTTAATGTCACTTTTAGTCTGTTATCTACATCATCTACAGTGTACGAGTGATTAAAAAAATGACATTTGAAAGAAGCAAAATGATCAACCTAACAGCAATGGTATAAATAATAATAACTCTCACACTCTTTACATCTTAACCTTGTTCCTATTAAAGTGAGCACATTTCACATTCTATGAACAATACTCAGTAACTGCTATTAGATTCCGTTATAAGTGTGTCTTTATTAAACAAGGTTCGTCCTTGTTAAATGAACTCTATGGAGTCCTTTTTAAGCATGGATAAGAACTCAGTATAGCAGTCTATTTGAACAAAGTCAGACCAGTGTTACTTAGAGCTAATCTAAAACCACCAACTGGACCAAAAACAGCTGGTGCTGGATGGTACGAAGCATTCTGGTTCGTAATGACAAGTGGGTGATTCAACGCATAGATGAAACATTAGTTAATTTAAAACCTGAATCCTTCAGAGAGCTCAGCAGTAACACTGGCCCGTGTGCTTAGTATAAGGGCAAATAAAATAGAAAAGTGCTTACATCATGGTCAAACATCTTCATAGTGTACTGGCTGTCATCCATTCTATAGTGAGGAACAAACAGAGCTAACAGTTAATCATGCTCCCCCCAAGCACCACCACCAACAACCATTCTAAATCATCTTTGCGACTCAGACGAACATTCCGAACGCTGCCGAGACCGTTCCTACAAACCACTATTCCCTGTCTTCCTAACCCAAAAATCTGACATCAAAAGTGAGGCAACAGTACACACTTTACCTGAGCAACACAACAGAGAGGAACGTAAGGGTTTCTGAAGACAGCAGATGAGGTTAGTTTCACTTTCAAAAGAGAGAAAAAGGATATGCCGCGGTCTTTTTTTCTCCCTCTTCCCCCACCGTTCTCTTCTCGCTCCCGCCCCTGTTGCTTGCGTTACTTCCAGGAAGCAGGGCAGTGAACAAACAGAGAGGAAAGCCCCGAGAATACCAGCTCAGTGCTGCCTCTGATGTCAGACGCAGAGACACGCACACACTCTAAGCTGCATATCTGAGCTGTTTTTCACTGTGCCATCACATAAAAAGTATGTACTGTTCAAGTGTTGCATAATTATTGTCACAATCGTGCCATCAGACCAATACAAGGAGCCATCTTATCTCATTCACCCAACTGTTCTTTCAACACATTCCCAAATTATTCACAGCACTGAGCTTCATTTCCCTAAATTTCCCTGTAGGGACTTTTGGTTGTGGTTCAAATGAATCCTGAAACAAAGTGTAATTGTAAAAAAAGATTACGATAAAAACTCCAGTGAGGTTGAATTTATTCAAATCAACAGCTTTCTAAATGAAAGATGTTGCGATGTGCCCATTACTGAATTAGTCACCTGTCAATTCACATTTCCTAACACAAAACTCAACGAAGACAACAGAGTAACAGCGGGAAGTCCCCCGGCAAAATTTTTACCTTAGTTACACACCATTCTAAATCCCCAAACTGGTTACTGATCAATTGTTTTCTGTTCAGTTCGATTCTTGATTAACATTTGTTAGATTTAATGAGTCTTATGAAGAACCGTGTTACTAACTGAACTACACTAATGCGCATTTGTAACGCTCTTAAATTTACCCCAAGTACTAAGTATGTGTACATATTCAATTCATCACACAAGTCTCAGCTTTATTGTTAGACCATTTGCATTTTGTTCCTATTATTCCAGCCCAGGTCATTATGATTTTGTAGTTTATTGTTATAGGAAAGTTGGATTGCACTCTGTATTTCCACCTGACATTGACGGGAATGGGGAAGCATGTTAGAATTCAATATGGACTTACAGTCACAAATGTTGTCCCTGTGACGTGATATACAGTCATGCGCAAAAATATTAGGTCATCATTAGATTAGCTATACCATTGCTTTAGCAATTATATATAACAACAATAACCATAGATGGTGATTTCCTCGGTCTCTTCATTAAAATACACACAGAAAATACTAAATGAAAGTATTATTAACCAAGGAACTGATCAAAAATCTGAAAAAAACAGCTTCTATAGGCTACAGTGTCACCACCCCTTACGCATCTGGTAGCTTCATCAGGATGCCAAGTTGACTTCTAAGGTCTGAAAAAGCTTGATTAGAAATGTTTCTTTGGAAGAGTAGCAGCCAAGAAACCACTTATCTGGAAGGGAAACAGGATGAATAGGCTAAGGTATGCTAAAGCGCCTAATAATTGGAATGAAGCTTATTATGGAGTGGCAAGTCCATGTTTAAAACGTTTGACACCATATATTAACAATAATGCTAAATATGGTCATTATACAATTGGTCTCAGACTTTTGCAGAGTAGACAGACTCTAGCAATATAGTCAACTGATACAAATCAGCACTGATAACTCATCCTTAGTTCAGAAAAGCTGATCAGGATGTGAATACATGATACTACAGAATACATTATACATGATTTCACAGAAATGTTAAGTACGGTAACAGAACTAAAGAGATCAGACATCATTATTTTAGATATAGCACAACTTCCACACCAGTCCAGCAAATACATAGCCTCTCATTTCAGTCATGAACATGCACAGCTCCAGTTCTACACCAGCACCGGAAGCTGCACTGACAAGGTGGTTAAGGTACCATAGTACTGAGCAGACGCACTGCTAAGAAGCACTGCTGGGCAAGTCCCGTAACCCTTAAATGTACACACTGAAGACTTGAGTCAGTTGTAAATAGCACTGGATAAAGGCAACTGCAAAAGCCATAAATTTAAAGATGGCACCTACACCTGATTCCACCTGCTCAAACAACCGATTTATTGCATCAGGTGTACATCCCCCTTTTGGAAATGGAGCCACCTGGGCCAATTCCCTGTCTAACTCTTCCATAAATGTACATTAAGCCATTTATCAAAAGACCTTATTTTAGAGTTACCTATACCTGAAACAATCTAAAGAATTATATTGTGGTTTAATGGCTTTGCTCAAGGACACAACAGTGCTAGCTCAGCAGAGATCCCAATCATTCACTCTAAATTACAAAACACTCACTAGTCTTAAAAAACTGATACATATTTATATAAGAAGTGCTACAGGGGACATAAAAAGAAAGGCAACACACCTACATGCTCACAAAAAGTGTTCCCCGGGGCTTATGTGGATCAACCAACCAATTCTACATGATGAGCCATTTGAATGATATAAGAGCTATTGATATGTTTTATATCTAACTCCATATGCATTACTTATACCTCATCATAGATAACTCCAAATGGTTTTTCACACCGCATCGTTCTAAAAGCATACAGTTTATTTTTCATATTAACAACCAGATCTATTCCTTCAGTCAGGCTAAATATACACTAATGGATTCAGTACAGCCATTTTAAAGATGCTATATGGAAAAACAAGGGTCTAAACAAGATTTCAGCAGTTGTTTTTGAGGGTCATAACACAATGTAGTCAAATCAACTATATTAGATTTTGCCCTGAATACATACTATCCCTAGTCAGGTTTTATGTTTTGTTGATGTTATGCATTAATATTACATTTACCTTATCCAGATAATTTACACCTCATACAATCTTATAATCCAAGCAATTATGGGTTAAGGACCTTGCTCATGAGCCCAACAGCAGCTGCACTGACCTCCTGGGCGGCTGTGCAGTACCTTAACCACTGAGCCACCACAGTCCCCAATTCTTCTACATGACATAAAATTAACACAAGCTCTCCAGTGAACTAATGCAAATACAACTTATTTCTGCGTATCTGAATTCTGAGTTTTCTAAACACACTGAAATAAACAACATTAATCAAGAAAACATTGTGCAAATGTTACACATGACGCAATAGTGTATTTTCAAGGGCTCTGAATATAACAGACTTGCAAATGCGTCATTTAAAGAAATATATCAAATTTAAGTTTGCCTCCTCCCCAAGTGTTTATGCAAGACTCTTTACCCACACCCTGATCCAACTCCTACAATGTTACATGTAAAAGAGTCTGATTTAATACCGAAATTGTTCCTACCTCAATGCTCCGGCCATGCTTGGAGCTGCTGCACACTCAACGATCTGTGAGAAATTAATGAGAAGGTTAAACATTTGAGCCACTCATTGTTTCCTGCAAATGTGATTCCCCATCTTCCCCACAAATAAGTCATGATGCCATGGTGCGTTAAGTCCAAGAAGCTTCAGTAGACTTTTTGAGGGAATTTCCAAGCCTCCTAGTACCAAGCAGAGTAACAGTACACAGGCTGAGTAATAACATTACATGTACTTCCATTAAAAATGTACCTAATGGACAAAATGGCATTTATAGAAGTATTTATGTCATCCAGGATGTCCACGTGTTACACAAAGACAGTAATGTGGACAGAGTAGAGTATGCAAAAATAAGATGCACGTTGTCATGTATTGTCTAGTACTGTAGTATTTAGTTCGGGACCTAATCAATATCGAATATCAACTCTTCATTGAGTCCGAGGAGAGAAACTAACACTTGAACTTCTAAAAACCACTATATAAACAATCTGAAATATACAGAAGAGTCTGGACAATAACAGACACATTACTTAAGGTAGGTAGCCTACAATGAGGAAATTGCCACTGAGAATGATGCAAGCACAACAAGTTGGACTTTGACCAGTTAAAATGCGAAAATAAAATAAAATATATAAATAAATAAAAGGAAACGATACAACAATAAACCGTATAGGAAATAATCATCACTCATTCCAGATGTAATAGCACTAATAAAACATGCAGGACATGTAGTGTTAATAATAATAATCAAGTGAAATTAAATTGGAATGGCATTGAATATTCTCACAACATAACAATGCATATATTATTTTTTAATCATTAGTGTTATAAGTATTATTAATACACAGAAGCAACGCTGATAAAAGCAGCATATGTTATGTTTTGGATGCTGGTCACTCAGCAAATCCCGTGTTGGTCCAAGTTGGTTTATTCTGGTCTGGTGATGGTTTAGCCGGTGAACACAACTGGTCTTGCTGATTGACCTGTGTCTTAAACTCAACTTATGCTTGTCTTTTCCGCTTCTTCCCCAAAGTAAACTATAATACAATTGTCAAATTGACCTTACCTGTGTCGCAATATTTGTACGACCGTCAGTCGCTGAACCAAAACACAGGCAAGTAAAACGTGTTCCAACCTAAACCGATTTACAAATATACCTAGGTGCTCAAAATACGCTCGAACTCTGTCATTATTAGATTCGGATAGTAGATGAGATAAAGCACCTACCATTGTTATACATGTAAACACATACATTTATGGCACAATACATTTTTTTTCCCACTCTCCTCTTCCTGCATTAGTGAAGTAATATCAGTTATAGACATCTGAGCCTTTGATGAAACCCCCTCCCATGGCTCCTTCAGTTCCTACTTTCAAATCCCACCTTCAGTTCCCACCTTCA
>JAUZST010005873.1:0-15242 GCA_034779995.1 Parotocinclus haroldoi
GAGAGAGAGAGAGAGAGAGAGAGAGAGAGAGAGAGAGAGAGAGAGAGAGAGAGAGAGAGAGAGGGAGAGGGAGAGATACTTCAATATATCTGCAATTCTGTTATAAAAAGTCTGCAGGAGGCCATATTTGTCTGCCACAGTGCTCATCCGTAATGTGAAATTCCATCGAGTAGGAGCCTTTCTGGGCAACCTTGAACAGCCTGCAGACTCAAGAAAAGATGTCCTCTCTGTGGATGTGGAGCAAAATGTGACAAACCCAGAGATAAATTATTCTGCACTCAGACAATTATTTAGCTTCCTGTGACAGCACTAGATTAAGTGCATAGCAATGCGCAAACATTCCACTGGGGGCAATTGTCTCCACTTTGGCTTGCAGGCCATTGAGGGCGGAAGCCATGACAACAGCTCCATTGAATGTCTGTGCCACAAGGTTATCCCTAAAATTGTAGCCCTGCATGTTTTCGTTTAATATTTTGGAATATTTGACATTTAAAAACAGACTAAGAACCTCGTCCCTAAAAAAACATCAAACAAATCAATAAAGCGCTCCTGAAGTTTACCAACACTATCAACATAGCGCAAACAAAGTTGGAAACAGCAAGCAATATCAGTTGTTTTATCCACCGGCAAAAGAGGGAGCAGCCTGAATTACATCTCTGACGTGACTGCAAGAGCAGAGATCGAGTTATTTTGGATAGAATGATAGATACCAGAAAACACGGCTGATAACTGGAATTGTGTGGCCAGGACAGAGTCATCTTTGTTTCTGTGAACACCCTGTAATTCTCCTTGTTGGATAATTCATTATTTTCGTCATGCCCCATGAATGATAGGTTCTGCTGGCCAGGCAAGGAAAGTGTGTTTAATTCCACGTTTCTGCACATAAGTATGACTGTCAAATGTCTGGGTTGACCATATTAGCATTGTCTACCATTTGTGTGCCCCTTGCTATATGCCAATTAACTCCGCAACTAGTCAACAGTATGAATGATTGATTGAAAAAAACGAGTTTAATGATATTAAATTCAAACAAGGAACTGTTGAAATTAGGTTAAATTAAAACAGGGAAATACTATGAATGTGTTTTATTACAGTGTAAGAAATGGTCAAGCAATTTTGCCAAGCAAATACCAAGAAATGGGTTGCAGTTTGTCTTTTGACTTCCCTTGCAAAATCTGCGATGGAACTGATCTCCCAATGATTAAGTAATGGTGTATATTTCAAAATAAATGTCAATCGAAATAGGATTTAGCCTTTTGACCGATCCACTAATTTAAATTTTTTAAATTAAAGCTGAGATTCCCTTTCATTCCCTTGCAAAAATGCAGCTGGTCCTGATGCTTCCTTGGCTTTCTTGGGCACCCTGAAGCCTTCTTCACTGCATTTGAACCACTCTACTTGAAGTTACTGATGATTCGCTAAATGTATACCATCCTTCTGTGGGCCCAAGGGTCGAGGCTCAATATGAAGTTGAATATCAGGGAGTTTGTCTTAGCCTTCCCCATGTGTGTGCAATAATGCTTCCTCCGCAGCTGTACAGGACCATGTCTGTCACTGTTGGAGTGTCTGGAAGGCGGATCGATGTCAACCCCAAAGGTCAAATTCCAACTTCCACAGTAGGGCCACCTCCACCTCTGTGCGACTCAAGCAACCTCCCCATTTGAGGATACACCCAACATTCCACGTCTCCCTACTCAAACCCGTTTCCTCCTCTGACCTCGCCCCCCTTCCCCGTCCGAATGATCGGTGACCTGGTGGCCTATACTCTCAGCCGCATTCCTGGATATTAGGTGTAGGGGCATGGCTTTCAGAGTTAGGCTACAGACCTGAGGAGCGCTGCTTGGTCCCCATATTGGTCGTCCCTTTCACAGGACAGTCCCCTCAACAGAACCACCACAAGTACAGCATTTCTTCATACTGCACTGCTTGGCTTCAAAGAGGGCAATGGGATTTTGAGTAACATCACCAATTTCCAGCCAATTTCATGCAAAGGTCAATCCATTTTTATACATAGTTCTTTAATCACATGCCTTAAGACAGTATTTCAGCTCACAGACCTCCCTATCTTTGAAACAGGCTACAGGGCAGATTCTGATTTTGTTCAATACCCTGGGCCTTTAGAGATTTAATATGACCTGGTTAGAATAAATCTGTCTTTCTCTGTGCTGCCTCTCAGTGTGGCCTTTAAAACATGAAGTGTTTTTCAAAGACATTGTGCTAATGGAATATAGCACTGCTCCACATCAAAACCCTGAATATTAATTAACTCATACAATGTTTATATAAGGCCATGCTATGCCCACGTGAACAGGGTTGAATGTCACTCCTAACAGCACTACATAAATAATTATTCACAACTAAAACAAGATGTCACGGACAAGAAACCACCAAATAGGACATAAAGAGAAATGGAGACCAGGCATAACCTGATCAGAAGCATAAGATTTAACATATAGGCCAGCAAAAGGAACAGTATGAAAACTAAAAAGCAAGCAAACAAACCAAAACACATTGTTCCTTATATTTCTTTGCAGACAGTATGAACCCACGATCCTTAGTTTGCTTTATTTGTTTATTTATTTGGCTTCTTTAACGTCGCTATCAACATCAGTGGCCATCTCAGTGACACACGCAAGTTCATCTCAAGACTAGTCATATATACACAAACACGAGTCAGTGTCAATTTAGCGTAATCAATTAACCTAACACGCATGTTTTTGGACTGCGGGAGGAAACCGGAGTACCCAGAGTAAACCCACGTAGACACAGGGAGGACATGCAGACTCTACACAGAAAGGACCCAAGCCGGTCCAGCCTGGGATTGAACCCGGGACCTTCTTGCTGTGAGGCAGCGGTGCTAGCCACCGAGCCACCGTGCTGCGTTTGTTTAATAAACATCCATTCTCGCATTTCAAACCTGCAACACATTCCAAAAATGTTGGGACAGGCAATTTAGAACTAGTAATTAAGAATGTGATTTCAAACAGGTTATTACAATCATAAATAGTACAAAATCAGTAGCTACAAAGTCTCTTTCGAGAGAAACTGACAAACATGGATGTTTGTCGGAGTGGCCGTCGCATTCTCCTGAATAATTCCCGTTGGATTGTTTGTCTGAGGGGTCATGTCAAAGCACTTGTTTACCCTGTGGAGATATGGAATGTTGTTTATCTTATAGACAGAACTGTTGATTTTTGTGCGAGCTTTCAGCCAGATATTTTGGTGAAAGTTCACGAGAAATGAGGAAAAAAGTATAACTTTTCTCAATCAAAACTATAACTTTAACAGTCAAACCTGGTGGCATTCTATATACCTCATGGTTGCACATAAAATCACTATTTGAACATGAATACGACTCTAGAGTACTAATTTGTATTGTCTTATTCATTTTGATTCGTTTTATAATCGCCAAACCTGTCATTACACATAAACATGTTGTTTGGCAGACACTAGAAGGAAACACTAAAGTTATGACACTTTGATACAATGTAAAGTTGTCAGGCTACAGCTTGTATAAGAGTGTAAATTTTCTGTGCCCTCAAAACAATTTAACATGCAGCTATTAATGCCAGAATCTTCAAAGTGAGTACGTCCCCAAGTGAAAATGGACAAGTTGTGCCCAATTAGCCATTTTCTCTCCCCAGTATCACGTGGCTCGTTAGTGTTACAAGGTCTCAGTGAATGTGGGGCATGTGTGTTAACCTTTTCATGCATGAGTTATCAAATAACGGAGGTTTATTTTTTTACCTCCAGAGAAGACTTGATGCACTAATGTTTAAAATGCTCTTCAATAGTGAACATTGTTTTTTATTTTATTTTAACACAGCTCAGTCACAGATAGCACATGAGTAAAGTATCTGTTCAGTTTGATTTTAACACAACAGACAACCTACAAAAGTACAATTTGCAATTTTAAATTACATTTTGATACAATTTGTTCAATTTCAATTTGATCCACTGTTTATTTTGAATCTACTGACACCATTGGGCCAGGTACAGATCTACTGACACCATTAGAAGTAATCTACAACTTATTTAATCAAACAAGGTTTTTGCACTTGTACGTTTCTTGCAAACTAAAAGGATTTAACAGATATTCCAGAGGTCAGATGGTCATGCCCACTGCCAATCGCCAGTTTGGATTTAGGACCCAATATTTTAGGATTAACAAATGTTAATAAAAACAATGATTGTACATAAAGATAGTAAATGTTTAGGGGATGTGTTGGTTCGGACCAAGTATTACAAATCTTGTTGTTAAAAATTATGTTTGAATATCTGTCCACTGTAATGGACACCATGCATGAAAGGGTCAATTTTGGTGCTATCACCATGGTCAACCAAATAAGTGCCAGAGTTTGGCTTTTGACAAAAGACATAGGAGTCCTGCCAGCATTGCTGCAGAGTTTAAGTGTGTGGGGGGTCAGCCTGTCAGTGCTCAGACCATACGCTGTATCAACCTGGTCTGCATGGCTGTCATTCCAGATAGAATCCTCTTCTAAAGACGATGCACAAGAAAGCCCACAAACAGTTTGCTAAAGACACGCAGACATATACATTGCTGGAACATGTGGTCTGATGAGATGAAGATAAACTTATTTGGTACAAAATACAAAGACAATTGTGTCTTACTTACAGTCAAGCATGATGGTGGGAATGAGTGCTGCCAACTGTGGAGAGATACAGTACATTAAGAGAACCATTAATGCCAACATGCACTGTGACATACTAAAGCAGAGCACGATCCCCTCCCTTCTGAAACTGGACAGCAGAGCAGTACTCCAACATGATAACGACCCCACATACACCTCCAAGATGACCACTGCCTTGCTAAAGAAACCAAGGGCAAAGGTCAAGCATGTCTCCAGACCTAAACCCTGTTGAGCATCTGTGGGGCATTCTCAAACAGAAGGTGGAGGAGCACAAGGTCTCTAACATCCAACAGCTCTGTGATGTTGTTATGTAGGAGTGGAAGAGGATTCCAGTGACAGCCTGTGACACTCTAGTGAACTCTATGCCCAAAAGAGTTAAGGCAGTGCTGGAAAATAATGGTGACCACGCAAAATATTGACACACTGGCCGTTTTCACTTAGGGGTGTACTCACTTTTCTTGCCGTCAGTTTAGACATTAATGGCTGTGTGTGGAGTTATTTTGAGGCACAGCAATACTGTTATACAAGCTATAGACTGACTACTTATAATGAAGTGTCATATCTTCAGTGCTGCCCCATGAAAAAATAAAACAAAAATGTGAAGGGTGTACTCACTTTTGTGAATGGATGTTTATTAAAATGTCAAAGTTGATCAGACAGAAACACGAACTAACAAAATCAAATTGAATGTAAGAAACTCTGTATGCATTTTCATATGTATTTTCCATACTGTCCCAATTTCAAATTTGGGGTTGAACAATCATGTTATTATTTCTGTAGACAATGTGAGTAATATATGGTATCTGTATTGGTTACATTGCATAAATACATTGGTTTTAAAGTTTTAAATTAAGTTTTAATTGCATTATTTAATAACTGTGTATGTTTATTGTTTTATGAATTATTTTGATGTATACTAATATGCCACCAAGTAAATTGCATTTCTCTATTGATTTGAAATGAGCTAATAACTACATCACATTTCCGTAAGTAAAACATGTGGCCTTTATCCAACAATACTACATTAATAAAACACCAACAGCACACTAAAGGAATAAAACAATTTTTAAACACAAAAATAACTGCTGTTGCTGGCTTGAAAAGACAATACTGCTCTTTCCAATTTAGTGAGTCTAAACTAAACACTCACATTACTGTAAGTGTAGCATGACCAGATCAGAGAACCATGCATATATTTGACTCCGCATGCATGAACGGTAAATCAATGGCTGGATCTGTAATGCATCCATACTTCCTGCTTAACCACCCATATGTGAGGCTACAAATAATGGCTTTTATAACCATCAGAGGACACTACAGACCAGTTAGAGACCCATTTGGGACTAACCACATTTGATAGCTTTAAACATTTTATCCAAGGATTCCACAGCTGATAATCTGTTACTGTCATGCTCATGGACCTTCAATATTTACCCATATTCACAAACTAGCACAGCAAACAAGACTCTTTGCTACTAGTTAAACGGTCGAACCCGGGTTCTGCCAAGCAGCCACTGTTGGGCCACTGATGGCCACAAGGTTTCTACATTTTATTTAGTTATATTTTTATATTTTCATCGGCGATTTTTTTATTGTTATTTTAAACTATTGAAACAAATGCTGTTTGGTCTTTATTATAATCTATTTAAAATGCTGGAATATATTTGTCTGATTTACTGTTACAGTTTTTATTTAATTCACTCAATCACTGCTCTTATCAATTTAAATACTATTAGTCAAACTCAAAAAGTAAATTAAGAAGTTATCAATCAATTAATAAATTGATTTTAACTTTACCATATACAGAATAGGTTAGGTATTGGCTTAGTGAATCATTTGTAAACCTTTTTACCATGAAACTTAAAAAAAAAATGTTTTTCTTCTATTGGTAACAAAAGAGCTCAGCTTTTAATCAATATTCATGCGGCAAGGATTTTTGGAGGTTACATGGACTAATCCATCATATATTGTGCTTTCTCGTGTCTCGAGTCTCGTGTGTAATTCAGTGACACTGACTCAGGTTGTTATCAGATATATAGGCTACAGAACACAGGAGGGTGTCCAATGGCTTACTATTTGAATCAATTATTTACTTCAAGAAAACAGAAAAGAGAGAAAAGGGGAATAGAAAATGACGAGTGAGATGAAAGTAATGAATGGATCATTTCAGGTCTAGCATAAATTACCAGATCTAATATGGTTCACCTCATAAACGTTTAACATGAATTATGCACAATCTCTGTCACAAGATAGTTCTTCTTTTAGGTAGTACCATGGTGCTTGGATATCAGTCCAAAATAACCAGTTTTGGTTTCATCTGACCATAAAACTTGATCCGACATGTCACTTTTTGAGAAGACACTGATTTCTTACCACTGGTTAGCTTTGTATAAAGTCTGTGAGATTTTTGGCACATGCACAGACCGACCATTCTAATCTAATAAGACGAAAAAGTCCTTCAAAACTGGCCTCCTGGATGCCTACATGACTAATTTCCTCCTGGCTTGGTCATCCAGTTTGGCCCATTATCTTTTGTTCCATTTGCTCTCCTTTCATTAATAATGACATGAGATGTGCTCCAAGGTAGTTCTCTGAAATCTTCCTTTCACCTTGTACCTTGATCCCAGTTTATCCCAGAGCACTTTTTAAAACAACATGGCAGAACCACTGCTAGTAGCCAGTTTTCTTCTGAAGTAATCAAAACTACTACACTTGAGGTCATTCAAGTTTTTTCAAAAGATGCCGGGGCATTATGGGAAGTGTAGTGCCTCAGTTATCCAGGTTAAAATTGGATTTAAATTCCCGCGATTTTAGTGTTAGTGTAATTAAAAGGTTTTTAATTATTTTACATATTTTACACATACCTGTATAAAAGGTTAATAGTTGATCAGAACTCACTATTATTCTTCAACGCCTTTATGTAAAGGCAGCAGTTCCTTTAAGGCTAGTCATGTGAAAGGATTTCACAACTAAAATAAAACATTCTAATAAGTTTCATTTGATAAGAAAACATTAGTTTGACAAAAAAAATTAAAATCAGACAAAAAAAAAACAACTATTTTTCCCGGTACTGCCATTTTCTGTTCATTATTTTCTGTTGGGGTTTCAACAATAACCCTTTGTTCTTTGGCTGGGTAATAAATGAACTTTGATTTGTTAATATGTCCTGAAAATTAGTATTAATATTAAAATGAATATTATATTAAATGAATATTTAAATCGATAAATTCATTTTCTGCTGACAAATGTCATATTGTTCTCAGTTATGCAGGCTATTAAACATGATTGTATTTAAGTGGTGTAGGACCCGCTGCTGCAGTAACATTGTTCGTTTCCTTGACCTCTTGTTATTAGATGGATTGCAGGTAAAAAATCTGTACCTAATACAAACAGAATGAGGTGTCTTCAAAGAAATTTGCTCCTGTGAGGCAATATAATTTATAATAACAAATTGCTCCTGTAATTTGACATAATAACATACTTTTCATTTTATGCCAATTCCTTTTGTGTATTTTTTCCTTTTTAAATTCTCCTTTTTTTAATTCTCCTAGATCGCTAGTCCTAAATCTTTAGCCCCTTTATGGTATGGTGGTTTTCTAAAGGCGGTGTATATTTGGTTCTACATTAACGTCGCTAATGGAGTTGCGCGAGTTTTTAAGTGCGCATGCGCGTCTCGGATAGCGGGACTCAATCGCGTTCATTCATGATTCAGCTAGAGCAGCTTTAAACCGGGACACTTTAACATGGAATAACTGACACTGAATAACCTCCTTTCGCTGCTTTAGGCATCTTTTTTAAAAGACACGAACAAAGGGAAATGCGTTTAAGCGTTGTTTCTCTTTGTTTAAGCGCCTGCATACTTTGCCGTTTTTTGGGACAGCTGTTAGGTTTGGATTGTTTTCGGAGAGCAGATTGAGGGTTTATTCTTGTTATTGTTTAGGATGGCGTCTGCTCGGCAGGACTACGTTGCTCCGTGGTGGACTTACTGGCTTCACAACTTTCCACACGTGAATTTTAACTTCCAGGCTGTTGACAGTGCATTTAATCCAGACGAAGTGAACTATCAGCAGGTTAGTTTAATATTTTAAATATTTTATGTCATTTAACAGAACTAGTCACATTGTTAACCTGACATGCCACTGATTTCGCTCAGGCTCCAGACGGATGCGTTTCTTTTCCAGGCCATCAGCTGTTGTTAAAACTGCTTTTTATTAACTGTGATTTCATCTATAATTATTGCATTTTTTGTTTACAGAAATGACTTGTTTTATGCTGGAATATAATGGACTGTACAAACGTGAAAGTGAGAGCTGTGTGTGGAAAATACGATATTATGTTATTAAATATTATAATAACGTTTATAACAAGTGTTAAGAGAGAGAAAGAGGAAATATTATAGTAGGCCTACAGTTGCAGTATTCTGTTTTTATTAGGTAGCACCACTGCCCCACAGCAGGAAGGTCCCTGGTTCATTCGCAGGGTGGAGCGATCTGGGTCCTCCCCGTGTCTGCATGGGTTTACTTCGGGTACCCCGGTGTCTTCCCACAGTCCAAAGACAGTCCAACAATAGGTTCATTGTTTCTAATTATTATTATTATTATTTCTAATAAACGCTGGTACACTGTAGATATCCAAATATAGGTTTAAAACAAAACGTTCATCCTTTGCATTAATGTTTCTGATTGAGATTTCATCAGTTTAATGATACATTAAAGAAATGTAAAGGTTCATTTTGCTTCTAAAGCTTTTGCCAACTCTTAAATTATTTGATATATCTATTAGATCAGTAATAAACAAATATAATAAGTTGCACCAGACAACCCTGACAATTTGTTTAATGTAACCGAAATATATCTCGCAGAACTGCCGGACATTGCACCCAAGGACACAAGAGCAGGAGCATATAAAGGAAAGGGTGTCTTTGCTAAATGCAGGTTTATTTACAGTTTGCTTGTCATTGATCTTTTTGGGTTTTTTTTTTGTAAATTGGTAATGCTTCATGGGCTCATTTTCTACAGGCACAAGTATGTGAGCATTAAATTAATGTATTTACACAATGCAGCTCATTTAACACATAAGGAAGAAACAAAGCTCAAATGACTAGATCAGTCCTTAAATATGTCCTTAACATGACCATCAGTGAATTTCTGCCACAGCCACTGTAAACAGATACATAAAATCTATTTTTTTCTAAAGACACATGTTGGTTCTGGATGAAATGGTATATCCTGTTTGATTAAAAAAAAAAAAAAAAAAACATTTTATTGACTTACTTACACTATGCCTATCTCCATTGGGATGAATTGGGAAAATTGGGACATTAACGATCTCTAGAGTCGTGTTCCAAAGTGTAGTGAAACAATTCTAGAGTATAGAGTATAGACTCTGTTTTTTTACATATTGTTTAGTTGTGCTTGTTATCTCTTTGTAATGTACAGATTCAGATTCTGAAAACTTTATTCATCCCCTAGGGGCAGTTGAAGGGGGGAAAATGCCAGTAGATTGGTAATGTAAGCGTTAGCAGAGAAGCTAGTGCTAGCAAGTTGTTGGTTGCAAGGCAGTGAGCTCGTGTACCAAGAACGATATAGACGACAACTCCAGGAATTTATTTAAATAATGTTCTTGTAAGCCGTGTGTGCAATGCTGATTGAGTGTTAACTCGGGAGTTATCAAGTAGGTTGCTTTAAATAAGGCTGTCTGATATATGCTGCATGGGAGTACATAGTTGGGAAATACGCTGTTCAGCCAGCAGTTTCATACCAAACAGTGAGCCATGTGACTCCTGAGGTCTGTAAATGTATTGCTCACAAAACATAGGGGATAGGTCAAAATTAAATATCCCTTAATAAAACGTCTCCTAATTTTTGTGAGCAGTGCAACTTTTTCAGAATGTTTGGTCAAATAAGAAACACTTTATGCCTATTTAATTAATGCATGCTGTCACATGGCAGGATGTTTCCGTGCTTTCATGATGTCTGCACCAAATTCCGACCCTATCTGCAAATTGAAGACGCTAAGGACCTGGCAAAGTCTTTCACTTCTGTTGTCCAATTCTGATGAGCCTGTGCAAATTGTACATTCAACTGCCTGTGCTTTGCTGACAGGGGTAGCACTTTGTGTAGTCTTTGTCTTCTGTGGCCCATCAGCTTCAAGGTTCGATGTGTTGCGCATTCAGAGATGCTCTCCTGCATACCTTGGCTGTAACGAGTTTTGGTTCAATTTCTATCAGCTCAAACTACACTGCTCACCAGAATTATGGGATATTTTATTTTGAAGTATCCCCTAATTTTTATGAGCAGTATATTATGGCCTTTTTTGACCGGAGAGTCCCATTAAGTCACTTACATCAGCTTTCTTTTCTATTCTGATGCTGAGTCTGAACCTCAGCTGGTCTTTTTCAACATGTCTAAATACATTGACTTCTGCCATATTATTGCCTTATTCAGAGTTTGGAAATGAACAGTTGAACAGTTGTACGTAATAAAGTGGTCAGCGAGTGTATATTGTCTGCAAATATCTGTACGTTTAAAATGTAAATATATAATACAGATTACAGATTCATACAGTCTTACAATCCAAGCAATTGTGGGTTAAGGGCCTTGCTCAGGGACCCAACTGTAGCAGAGGTGGGATTTAAACCCTGAAACAATCTGATCTGTTGCTGAGCACCTTGACCACCTTACATTTCCATGGTAAAGTAAAGGTGAGTTAAAATGAGTTACAGTGGAACCTTGGAACCTGAACTTAATTTTTTCCCAGAAGATCATTTAAACATTTTTTTAAGCCTGAATTGAATTTAAGCATAAGAAGTAGCGTAATTAGGATCTAAACTTTTCTAGAGCGCCAAATGATTGTTTATGAGTGCCTATATTCATGAATAATTAATGATTAAAGCTTGAATAAAGCAAAGGAATGTAATGCAATACATACAGTTATTAAAGACATGAAATAAGTAAAAAATTTGCATGCACTTTATAGCCACAGAGGCGCGCTTATTGTGCTTAAAGTAGCCTACCTGCAAGGTCAGGGTGGATAATATCAGTGTGCTCCGGTTGCCTCTCACAGTTCAAAGACGTAAATTCAGTTTATCTTAGCCAGAAACTAAAATATAACCTGTTGTAAAATAGCAATCGATGCTTAATGTTATTAACACTGAATCTTTAAATAAGCTAAATAAACATGAATTCTGGGTCAGTAGCCCAACACACCTATGGATTAAAAAAAATAATTCATTAATTATAAAAAAAAAACCTATTGACATACACATACAAAATAAACATGCAAAAGACATTTAGAAATTCGACAGCATGTGAACTGAAACTGGCATGAGATGAGGAGGAATGGATGGGTTAGTTGGGTCTGACCCAAGTTTGCAGGGACCGAGAAATCCCACGGCGTTTAATAATATTGGGGAAATAATATAGAAACAAAACTAAAAGGGGGAAAAGGCGAAGCAAAAGCTCCTGAACATAAGGAAAGCAAGGTGAAAAAGGCACGCCGTTATGTTGCCTCCCGGAGTGGGAGCAACGCGCGAACAGATCGCGATAGACGCCTTAGCGCATTAGGTCGTACGTGCAGTGAGCACGCATGATAAAGTGCTGATTTGGGACGTCTCCCAAATTGCGAGGCAAAGAGGGACTCTGGAACGCCAGAGGGGCACGTACAGCGCGAGTAAGTCGGTCCGGGGCGCGTCTTAATCAGAGCGAGCAGCCGGCTGAAGTGAGACTCAATAGGTGTCGAGGACCAAAAGAGCGAGGCGCGCACGAGTACAGATGAGGATACCCTCAATGTGTCCCTAAAAAAACGAAGTACCTCAAGGGTTTTCCCCGTATGTGTCCGTCAGCACTATAAGCCTCGGGACGTAACTGACCATAACGGCGGTCGCCACGGTGTCGAGGTGTGTGGTTGTGTGCGCAGGTGGAGTGAGTGTGACGACTGGCCACGAACAACGCTAGAACCGGCACTTAAGTAATAGCAGAAGCAGGTGTCCGTCATCAGGTCTTAAATTAAACACCACATATAAACCGCTGAACACTCCGGGGCGAAAGGTAGGAACCCTAACATTAGTGTCCTCTTCCAGAAGAACTGAAATGATCTGACCCTCTGGTGTCTTCTCATGCACATTCACTTTCATTTTTTGTATGTATTTGTACTGGGCCCAGCCTCGGGATCACCTCTCAGATTTCCTACAAGGAGGCAGATGCTTATTTCTGCTTTTATTGCCTGAAGTGGACCATTGCATGGTCATTAATTAAATGCATTATCTTTTTGCGCTTATCAGGGTGGCACCTTTTTGTAAAACTTTGCACTATACCCCATTAAGACAGACATTCCTTTATCCAACTACTGGTGATCTACTGGTTGGTTAGACCTCCCTCCACGGTTGTCAGATCCTCCACGTGGCCTGCGGCCAACTCCTCAATTCCTTCTTTACTCACTTCCAGCCATGGACTTTCCAAAGTGAAACAATGTCTTCAGTTACAGGTTACAGATATTTTTTTGCTCAGGTTAAATTTGGAGCTTCTGTAACACTGCATGGCCACAGCTTCTTCCAAGCTGATTACGTATTTCTGAGTGAAACTTTATTCCAGGCCTGGTTTATCAGACCCAAGGCAGGTGAGGATGTTGAGGTGGTCTCCTCAGAACCTGTGTGAGTTCTGTGCCGCTTTAAAGCACAGATGAAATAGTGCCTTTGAGTACACTTTCTTTTGGTGTTAGGGGGCAAGAACTTGACCGTTATGAAGCTACAGTCATCCTGCAGCTCAGCCTCTAGGTTTGGAGTGTGAGCTGGAGCATTGTGAATTGCCAGAAGGGCCCTTAGTGGCAGTTTATTCTCCTGAAGGTATTACTTTAGTGTATGGGTGAAAATCTGTGTTGGCACTCCATGAAGAATTTGCTTGTTACGCATGCCTTGCTATTGGTCCACCACAAATAATTTAACTTCGGAGTAAAAAAAAAGCATGTGGATCGTACATCAGTAAAGGCTCCAGTTTCGGATCCCTATTTATTTTGGTGCACAGTAGAAGGGGCAGTCTGTCCTTCATAGGCTTGTATCCTGGATTTTCGGCTTCATTCCTACTGATATAGGTCTGTTTTCTTCTTCCAAAAATAGCCCAGTTTTCTCTCATTTAAAAATCTGGTTGGAGATGATGGCTTCAGCCTCTACAAACTTGAATTCGGCCATGTATTTCTGCACAGTATCCTTATTTGCACTTCCAGCCTTACATGCCTTACAACATTGTGAATGCAAGTTATTTTCCTGAATTTCTCAAACCAACCCCTGCAATCCTTGAATTCACTTTTTTTGTTTGCAGCAGCACTGAGAGTTTTATTAACTAGATCATACATAAAATTAATCTGGCCTTCACACAAATGTTGATGCTATCACCTACTTTTGATTTATCCACACTAACAACTTTCCCAACTCTTTAATAACTGGGCATCAGTGCTCGCTAATTGCCTTCGCACCTTTTGCGACATCGGATGCTTTAATAGCATACTTTCTAAAAGGTGCTAATTACAGACTTTGCCGTGCCACAGTCTTGGGCCATTTCTTCAGTGATAACATGCACTACATTTCCTCATATTATCATGGCCTGTAATTTCCACTACTTTTCTTAGAGGCCATGATTAATTTCAGCATGCTTTATTACTTGGACGCCAGTGGCGAGACTGACGGTGTGTGTGAGAAATCACAGCCTACGTATTTAGAACTCAGGGTTCTATTTAGAGTTCTGCTATTTTGTATATTGACACGAAATTCTGTGTAATAATCAGTGAATGAGCAAACGACCATTTCAGACACACCCTGGGCCTGTGTCATGGAGGCAGTTGGCAATAAATAATGCGATACTGTTTGTAATTTATTTCGCCCTTTCAGCGTTGGGTTTTTGCTTTGTTCTGGTGCATGATGAGTCGGGGTTTCCAAAGCTCAACTAGCTCGGATAGACTGGTGGGACCAGTAGAACTTTTCATCTGGTCAATATATTCACAGGGCTGTACTACTTGGCCTTAACAACTACCACTTCTTTGCTCCTCAAAGAGTTGACTTAAGGGTTAAGCAAGCAGTGTACAATTTTCTAGTGTCTTTGTTGGGCTAAGAGGCGGATGGGATGTAGGGAAGATGAATCTTTTATATAACCAGGACTACAAAATAAACACGCTAAAGTAAAATGATGGCAGAAGATACAGAGCTGCAATGACAGAGCTTTCACCTCTACCATATTTTGATAACTGGGAGTGTTTTATGATAACAAATCCTCCTTTTATAATCCGCAAAGGCATCTGAGGTATCTACAATACCATAAAGAAATTTGCAAGTTAAGAAGCTATGGTTTGCAACCAAATTAGCAGGTATTAGCGGGTCCTTTGCATCCCCAGAGATGAGGGAGATTAGATGAGGGATTCTGTAACATTCTGTGCTTTCAATACTGTATATAGCATGTGGATCTGAATGTATATTCTGGACAAGCAAATCCAATTTTGCATGCTAGTTTGACTTGGCAATTTGGACAGCAGACACACACACACACACACACACACACACACACACACACACACACACACACACACACACACACACACACACAC
>JAUZST010005874.1:0-12500 GCA_034779995.1 Parotocinclus haroldoi
CACACACACACACACACACACACACACACACACACACACACACACACACACACACACACACACATACACACACACACTACATGTATAATGCAGCATGCACACACTGTATCCTCACATGTATAAGGCAGGAAGACATACACAAGCCTGCTTATTTGTGTTACTGTACCAAAAGAATATTAACGTGCAATAATTCTGACACATTTCCCCATGTGTTGGAAATCTGGGGAAACCTGGCTACAGAACTTTTTAGAACACTTCAGTCTAATGCACCTGTAAATGACCCTCTGTATCGCTACTTTGAAACTTCAGAAATAGGAATAGATTTTTTAAGAAGGAAGAATATTAGCAATGCGCTACCAACGGTGCTATGTTTGTCTGATGCCCAAGGATATTACAAAACATGAAAGGAGTACATAATTGGAATTCTTGATTAATTAAGGCTATTATTGTTAGAGTGTAATGACAACATAGCAGAATCAAAATCTGCCTCAAGCCGTACAAGTTCAAGCAATGTCTGTTCGTATATAGAGTACTGTGCAAAAGTCTTAGGCCACTATTATATTAGATTATACCACTGTTTTAGCAAGTTATAATGACCATATATAATTATTTTTGTCAGTCTCGTTATTAGAATAAAACCTGAAAAAACAGGGCATTTGTAAGAAACAGTATGGAAATAGCTAAGTTGTAACAAACACAAGTATGAATATTTTGGGTCCGGTTGTACACAATATGTTATATATGGTCATTATACTACAACAACACATTTAATGGTGCTGTATGTTTGTGGTTCGATCAGGATATTATGCTCATTATTAAGGTCATTAAGCTATTTTATTCATATATATTATTGTTATTGTCGCACATCAGTTCTAAAGACAGATCTAAGAGCAGAGCCTCAGGTGAGGAAAGGTTGATTAAACACAAACTTATATTAAACATAAGGCATCATCATAAAACATTAAGTGCTGAGCAACGTATGCACATCAGAGAAATCTAGGAGAGAAACAAGGTGAGAAACACAAATTTGAATGCGGTTTTCAGTTGCATGCTCTCTTTTGAAATACCTGCTCATGGTGTAAATACAGCAAGAAATGTGTTGTATGGACACATAAGACTTTGATAGTAAAGTTAGTAACAGTAGTGTAAATGCGTGTGTAAGAGAAAGAGAGAGAGAGAAAGAGAATAAAGAGTTTGCAGCTTTACATTAAGATTTTACTCATCTTAGATAGTAAAAAATAGCAACTCAATAAGTGGTCAGTGTTGATATTAAATACCTGAATGTATTGGAAACACAGCGGTATCCAGTATCAGTGCACTACATTACCCCATAAAGCAATGGTAAGTGTGATATATAATATGATGTTCAGACAATGCTCAGAAGTACAATTTCACAGAACAGATGGATTTTAAGTGATGTGTACTTGTATAAGCGAGACTTGTATGTGAGACTTTTTTGTATTTCTTATAGCTAAATGTGTCAAAATGCTTAAATAATAAAAAAAAAAAAAAACGATATTACTGAAAACTACTAAACTATAAAAAATGGTAGTATTTCTTTTTACCACCGTTCTGTTCTTCACTGCGAGAAGCTAAAAGGCTTGTCAGTACAGCCGTCCTCTCAGTGTCCCCACCTGGCAGCCTTGGACACTTTAGGCTTATATTTCACCCAGAGGACAACAGAAGGTGGCAGCAACTAAACCTGCCCTGCTTAACCAGTGTTTATATTCTTTGAATGACACTGTGGTCTGGAGATTTCCTCCTTGTCACCGGGATGCTTAGCTAGTGCTCACTGAGACATGTGGTGTGTACTAATGATGTAATAAAATGAATAGCGGGGGGTGGAGCTGAGATCTTAGCAGAGACGATAATTAAGATGTACCACAGGCCCCAATTACTCATCTGTGGCATGATGTAAGGTGTTGCTTACGCATGGATGGGCAGAACTGAAGGATAACGTGAACAAATGAAAATACTCATCATTATTGCCTGCAAACTGAAAATAACTATTTTTTTTCTGTTGCAGACCTTGCACTCCTATCTCTGCTCTGATGGAGTATAAGTATGCCCAGAGATGGCTAGAGGAGCAACAGGCCAAAGACAGAGTGCTGCAGGCACATCAGAATAAGAAGGTGAGCTCATGGCATCTGAGGGCTTTGTACCTGGTCCAGTTTCCATCTGTGTGGAGTGTGCTCAGGTTTTTTTTGTCCAGCTCAACCATGACTCCGAATTGGATTAGCAGGTAGAAAATAAATAAGTGAATGAATGAGCGAGTCTGGATCACAAATGAACATGCTGGGTTCATGCACGACAGGGTTATGGTAATGCAATAAGACGCCTTTCTGACTACTTAGTTTTTTAAGTGTTACAATGGATTTCCACACCTGGGATGGGTTTCCCAAAACGTTCCAGCTTTGCTCTTTCAAAAGGGCTTTCCACTGGATCTTGGAACGAGACTGTAAGGTTGGTTTCTGCTGTTCGAAAATACGCCCTTGCTTACTTTTGGCATTCCAGTGCCTTTTCAAGATGTCTGATGAAGTTGAGGTCAAGGTTCTGTGCAAGCCACCCAAGTTCTTAATCAGTTCTCTCTAGACTTTGTTTAAGGTCAGCAGGGCAGAAAGTTGATGAACTGACTTGTATCAATACAGCCTAATCTACTGCCACTGTTTGTCTATGGAGAACGAACAAGTGTATGATTTATATTATAAACGTGTTACAAGTGAGTGCTACTAAACTAGCAGGGCTCAGTAATTAGAAGGGGTGTCCACATACATTTGTCTATAGACTGTATATGGTGCTTCAATCTATTTCAAGAGTTAAGTCAGATCATTCAATTTAAATACATATTAATTCATCATTGTTAATAATTATTATTTTTCTAATTATACTTTTGTGATAATCATGAGAAAATGTAAGTAATTCATTGGCCAGTTTTTGACCGGTGGGGCTTTTCCGGTGCAGATGCAGAGGTGGAGTCAACAAGGAAGAAAGCTTTTAGAAAACACTAGCAAAACTTCGGATACTTAAAGTCGTTTGCAAAATAATATATAAGTCCATTAGGCTAAAATGACAGGTTATATAGCAGGTAAAAAAAGAAGGCATTGAGGGAATTCTAACAGTAATTGGATTGGAGCCTGTAATAAAGTTTGGGTGTGTTTTATTTTCTCAGAAATGGATTTCCATACCTGCTGCAGTGTGTCACAAACCGTGACACTTAGAGCTTATTATACAATACCATGTATATGTGTGATGCTATTTTTTTTTTTTACTTGTTTGGCTTCTATCTCCCAGGTTCAGCTTGGGACGATCCTGGACACCCGAACCACACTCCTCCGAAAAAATCGGCCTCCGGAGAAAGCACCATCCATGTGGAAATTGCCACGCTTTCAGCAGGTATAAGGCTTAGTCCTCTCTCGGCTTTCGCTTTAGACTCTCTGATTAGATGTTTATCGAATTGTACCACATTTTATCCAGTAACGACTTTGCCTTTGTGGTCCGTTATCTCTCTGAAACATTGCTTTGATCCTGTGTGATGATTCTGATGAGTAAAGAGAGATGTTTTCCTAGTGGTGGTGGGTCTGAATGGTTTATGTTTTCTAGCCAAGACTTTGAGGAGGTAAAGCTAAGACGAATCTATAATAACTCTGTCACCTGACTTTATGTGTGTGTGTGTGTGTTTGACAAGACAGCATGGGAATGCTTCTGAGGAAATTCAAGAGTCAAAGTAATGATTTTTCTTTCAGATTCCCTTTCGGCACACACAGGCGCTCAGTGGTCCAGCTCACAGGCTGTATCATCTGCCCGGCCTGAACCACCAATTAAATCAAAAGCCTTCTTCTTCCATTGGTTTTTTTGAGCTGATGCTCAGGCGATCATCTTGACAGCTCGGGCTGCCAGCGAAGCTTGAAAATCCTCCATTGACAATACCCAGTGCTTCCAATTATGAGGGAATCAGACTCTTACTGAGCGAACTGTCTCCCTCACGCACATGCTAAGCACACACCTGCTTACATGGCATACACGCAGAGCTGCACGCCTGCAAATACGTATACATATGCATGCGCGTCCCGTGCAGCTCTTTTCCTCTAGCTTCATGCGTTGCTTTTAAATTTTCCCCACATCTGCAGTCCTCTGGTCCCGTCGTCCGGTCGGCTCTAATGAGCCTCTGTGTGTGTGCGCGCGTGTTGAAAAGGGGGTCCCTTGTTTTGACTGCGCCCATGCGCTAAATTCTCCCTTGTATGACAGCTGACGGTGAGGAGGGAACGTTAACCTTATAAAAGATTTACCGCCGCTCATTATGGCCTGTCAGCTCACGATCCCGATGGCTCCCGGGTTCAGCGTGTGCATCTGCTTCCCCCTCCATCATGTTTGTTTATGTTGGGGTTCTCCTGCATGCCTTTCCCATCCTGCCTTTGGTGGGACGCGTGTTGCTGCACTTTCATTCAACTACTGAGGTGCCAAATGCGAATCTTACAAAATAAAGCCGGAAAATAACAAACAAAGAAATTATATAAATAAGCCGCAGTGACACGGGCGACATTTCTGATCTGTTTTGCTCTGTTACTCTGGATTTGATAAAAGGGCGTTTGATTGAAGCAGCGTTTGCCGGGTTTGAAGTGTTTTACCAGTGTGAGCTAGCTTCTGGAACACATTTAACATCATACACTGGACTGACAGCTCTGCTATTCGGAGATATTTCTTAACTCATAAACACCAGCCAGCTCTTCAGTGTTATTGTCAGTCTAGCTGCCAGCCAAAAGGCTTTAAGGGAACTGAAATAAAATGCTTGTGAGAGGCGCTTGTCTCTTTCATGCCACTTTGTCTCTCAGTGGTTTTCTTGACTATATCCACATCTTGACTGTTATCGGAATCATGCTACGTACACCGTGAGGTCTTTGTTGATGCAAACTAATGAGACTCCTAAATCCTTCCTAATCAGCACCCAAAGCACCAGCAGGCTGACCCAGTGCCACACCTGCCACCAACCAAGATAATACCACCAAAAGAATAAGTGCTTCAGCCAAAAGACCCTAATTTTCAACTAACTTGCCTTATGAAGCAGGCCTAAGAATCCAATAATACCCATATTACATGTTATCACGGGAACCCGATAATACCCATATGTAGACATTCAGCAGAATCGGTATTCTAGTTACTCTCCTGCACCCTTCCATGCGAAATTAGGAAATCAGCAGTTTGTGACGTGTCAGGAATGATAAGCTTTATTTATTATTGTTATGCTTTTTCGCAGCTGTTAGTTAATATGAGTGTTAGAAACATCTTTAAGACATATGATATATACAGTATGATATGATATATACAGTGTATATCAAACTCGATAAATTGAACTTAAAATGAATTGTCAGAATGTATGCCCATCGTAAATCTGGACCTATCTGTCCTTATATTCATGTATGTATGTATTAGCTCTAATTGTCATGTCATCCGTTTCTCAGCAGACACACCATCTGGCTCTGTGAGACCTAGGGGGAGTTTCAGCTCACCTGAGTTTTGATAGAGCTGAGTTGGCTTTCCATTCAGCATTTAAGCCGTGAAGTGTCACTTCATTCATTGTGTGACATCGCTCATGTTCAGCGTGCTGCCGTTATGATATTCCTTAAGCTGGATCCTCACGGTGTTAAATGCAAGCATTACTTTGTTTATTTAGCTATTTATTGAACTTTGCTTTAAGCAGCGTTAATTGCTATTCACGACAGGAGCAAGGTAACAACAGTTCTCGTCAGACACATTCACACCGGGCCTCTTTAATGTGATCAGTTAACCTGGTGTAAACCCAAGTGGACACAGGGAGGACAGACAAATGCCATACGGGCGGGAGATATCTGAAGGGCTCTGACAATATTGATATACGATATATAGAATAAGCCACTAACAGAGTTCCAAAAAGTAGGTGCACAAGTTACATCGTGGCAAAAGCTTACAAGTTACAAGACAAACCGTGATTGCAATTAGAAGCTAAGAAAAAGTAACGGACTGATTTTATAGGGTTGATGTTATAATGCCGTACAGGGTTGTAAAGAAACAAAAAAAAGAAAAAAGATCACAGACTTCATTCAACACCTTTTAAACAAGGTTTAAAATACTGATACTGTACATCCTTAGCGTCACAAACATTGGATTCCATGACAGTGCCGCTTCTGAAAATACTTTAAAAAGAAAAATTAAAAAAATAAAGCCAATGTGCTACGAGACAGATAACGTTTCGTTATTTTAGATCTTTTTAGTAACTTTTTGTCTGTATATCTATGTATATGAGAGCAAAAATGATTCAAGCTGCCAGAGATGCTAAGGGTGGCTCTGCTCTTATTATCTGTGATACTAATGCAACCCTGCAAAAAATGAGATCACTCCACTTTTTGAAATCAGAATATCTACAGTACATGTATCTACACGTATAGCATCAATTCCATCCCTGTAGCTGATGAATTCCACACTTCATGTTATTCATTAATGAGGTACTGATTAGTCATCATCTGAACCTAATCTTATTTATTGAGGAAAAATGTTTTAATCATTTGTAATGATTGATTTCCAAACTTTTCCGATTTAAAACATGAATAGTGTTTTGTTAAAAAAGTCTATACACAGTTGTTGTGTCTGTAGAGTGGAGATATTGCAAGAAGGTGGGACAACCCGATACATAATGGACTGTTTTATCCTTCCAGTGATATCCTGTTCACCAGTTAGTCTTACTTGACATAGATTTGAATGAGAATTCATACACAATTTACTCTATTGTTTCCAAAACAGCCAAACAACCAAACTATGACCATGTCCATGTATTATATGCCTGTTTCTGCCCTCCAGATTGGACCTGCTCTGGACACCTTTCGGGATCCTGAAGTACGCAAACGGGCCATGGCTGCACACTATGTGGACTAGTTGGACAGGAAGGTTGCATGAACTGGACACTTGCTGTATGGACCATAAAGCCTAGCTTATCATTTGGATGTTTTGTACAACAACCTGGACACAGAAAAACAGACCTGTGTGATTTGAGACAGATTGAGATTTGATGATTACACAGCAGCTCATGTCCAACTTTGCTGAATTGTGATTATTGCCTTAGCTTGAATCAATGAAAATAAGGAATTTATGCATTATATAGTAAGTGTTAATTGTATTAAGTGTAAAAGTGTTGTTTAAATGAGCCAGCTGTTGTGTTTGAAATCAGTTTAGTAAATTCTAAAGAACTGGATTAAATGACACAAGGTTTGTTTTAATTACGGTCTTATGTGAATGATAATGTGATTAATGAAGATAGATTATAAATACAATAATTCTACACTAAAAAGGAAGGAAAAAAAAAAACGTTTTATTGGACGAACAGTTTATAAACTATATCCTTCTTTTTAAGTTCAAGTTTTAACTCTACTTAAACTGAACGAGACGACCTGCTGAAGTTTAAACTGAGGATCAGAATTGGGAAGAAAGGTGATTTTAAGTAACTTTGGACAGGCCATGGTTAGAGTATTTCAGAAACTGCTGATCTGCTGTAATTTTCACACACAGCACCATCTCTAGGTTTTACAGAGAATGGCCAATAAGAGATAATTATACAGTTTTTGGCAGTTCTACCTTGTGGTTACCAGAAGTAAGAAAATGGCAGGTACGATTCTGGCATGAACAACATGAAAGCATGGCTCCATCCTGCCTTGTATCATTGGTTCTGTTGTACTGGTACTGCTGCTGACGGTATAATAGTGTAGGGATATTTTCCTAACACCGTTTGTGCCCCTTGATACCAACTGAGCATCGTTTAAACACCACGGCCTTCCTTAGCATTGTTCCTGATCGTGTTCATCCCTTTGTGACCACAGGGTACCATTTTTAATGGCTACTTCCAGTAGGACAACGTGTCATGTCACAAAGCTCACATCATTTTAAACTGCTTTCTTGAACATGACATTGAGTTCTCTGAACTCGATTGGCCTCCACAGCCACCTGATCTCAATCCAATAGAACTCCTTCACCTGACAAATCCTTATTGAATGACCTTATTGAATCTATGCCATGAAGACTTCAGGCGATTCTGACACGACAAAAGAGGGTCCAACCTGGTACTAGCAAGGCGGGCCTAATGAAGTGTATGTACAACTGATTAGAAAGCCAACCTTGAGATGATCAGAGCCTTTCAGATGTTTCCTCAAGTATAAATGGTCCTAACTAGAACCTGCATCCGAACAGCCACTGGGGAACTCTCTCCCCCCTTCTCCAAGAAACGAAGATGATTGATCTGACTGACAAAGCGGCCGCAACACCTCCTCCATGACAGAGCAGCCTATCACCAAGTGGCGCTCTGGAGACGCGCGTAACGGACACCTTTAAAAGCGCGTCTCGACTCTTATTGGTCCTTCTTGAGAAAGGGTGTCGCGGGAGGTCCTCCGAGATCACTGCGTCTCCTTCTACACTCTGACTGGTTTTAGTCCAAGCCGAAGTTTGATAGCTGTACAGTTCCATAGACGTGGATCCAAATTCTAGAGGTGCTTTTGAGTTGAAATTCTTCAAGACTTGCGCCGTTCGGTTCCCTGTCCGTGGTGCTGAAAGCACGGAGGCTGGATCGCGCCGTGTTATTAGTGGGATATTATTTTTGGAGCCTACTGCTTTTCATTTCTATTAGCACACCAAGAATGACAAGAAGAGGATAATACATCTGCGCGTCATCTCAGACGCGGACCCTCTCGTAGACGCGTTGTCTCTCTCGTTCCTCTCTGTACTTCTAGCACGATGGAAGTCTCAACAAACGGCTCGAGTTTTGGTATTGACACTTTGCTCTCGCACAGACCTGCGAGTCCGTGCATTTCCAGAGCACGCGCCATGGACTGCCGGTCCCCGGCCTCGACCCCACGCTCCGAGCTGGACAGTGACTGCTCGTCCCCTCCGTCCCCTAGGAGAGAGTCCGGCCTCGAGTCCCCTTTAGCCCTGTCCCAGCCGCGGACAGTCACCTCGTCATTCCTAATCCGGGACATTCTGGCCGACTGCAGGCCGCTCGCCGCGTGCGCGCCTTATTCCAACAGCGCAGAGTCCGTGCGCGAGCCCGAGGACTACACTGACAAACTGCACAGCAACTCGTCATCAGACAGCGAGTACAGGGGTAAGGAAACTACACACAGATCCGTTCTTCCATTATGGTGGCTACTGCTAAATCATACACATACATTTAGACATCAAAAGTACAGAATTCCGTACAAATCATCAGCAGAATTTCCAACGAACTAATTCACTGTGTAATATAGATGATCATAGACCTCATATCTGCTTCCATACGTCTCTGTGCGTGTGCGTGTGTGTGTGTGTGTGTGTGTGTGTGTGTATCATGTGGGACTTCATTAAAACCAGAACATTTCAGATGTTCTGCTCTGATATTTTATTTTTTGCAGGCTTCTTTAAAGGATGGCATTAAATTATATTGGCAAACTTAATTGTATTTTAATGCCGTTTGTTTTAATCTACATAAAGAACTTGCTGATTGCTTATAATTGCATTTGAAACATAAATGCCATTAAATAACAACAAATTGTGTAAATCAAATCATTCAAATGATTATCGTATGGATCGATATCACATAATTCGAAAGCTATATCGCCCACATTGTCTATATTATATGTTAAATTAAACTACGTGTTAAATTACATACTAAGTGTTGATAGTACAATAAAAACCCTAAATGTTTTATATGGGTTTAATACGCGCTATTATACAGTATTTACATGCTCAAATAAGGTTAATGGATTGAAAGAAAGAAATGAAGCTCAGTGTTGAAATACAGCAGTAATTCTAGGCTATTTAACTCAAGACCTGTTAATGGACTAATGCGGTTGAAATTTGAATGATTTCAGGACATTTTAGATTGTTCCTTAATTTCATTTTGACTGGCTGTATTATACGGGTCTTATCCAAGTTCTCTTATTGTACTTTCTGAAAAATTCCCAGGTGGCTTAATTAAAGCGGATTATTGACAAAATCCGATCAGGGGATAACAAACTCATTCACTCCCTTTTTCACCCTTAAGTTCCCAAAAATAAAATTTCATTGGAGACGCACAAATAAATTTTGTTTCACTTAATCAAAAAAAAAGGAAAACTACAGCACATTCTTTATGGCAATTAGAGAATAAAATTAAGGGGAAAAAAATAAGATGGAACTGAATTGTTGGATTTGAACAACATATTGATAGTAATATTCAGTTCCATTTTTATGTAATTGAAACATGTAATACAGGTATTTATTAACGTGTGATTTAGTATTTAAACCACACCCGAATGTTCTTTTTTGTAATTGCTTTTCTTATCTGTCATTCAGTGAAATCGATGACACTAGTGTGTAACATCATTTGAGTTACTTGATTCATTTCACACTTCAAGATGAAAGTCTTAATCTATATGTTTTATGCTTGCTTTAATTAAGGTATTTGATGATGACTGGTAAATAATGTTGTTTTGCTTACAGTTATATTCCCTCTGGCCATGTTAGTCTTGAGCTCCTAAACTGACATGCTCCAAAACATTTTATTCATCAGATCAAGCCGAAAAATTGTTTGATAATAATGACCTCCTTAAGCACAACGATATTTCCACACCGAAATGCCTCACAAATGCTTTTCTTTCGCTAACCTTTAAACCTGTATTGAAGTAAACTGTCCTCTAACTCACAGCGAAAGACGAGCCTGAGCGGGAGATCTCCAGCAGCAGGGACAGTCCGTCCTCCCGCTTGAAGAAACCCCGCAAAGCGCGCACAGCCTTTACCGACCATCAGCTCGCACAGCTCGAGCGCAGCTTCGAGCGCCAGAAGTACCTGAGCGTCCAGGACCGCATGGAGCTCGCGGCATCCCTCAACCTGACCGATACGCAGGTCAAAACCTGGTACCAGAACCGCAGGTGAAAGTCACTGGATTATAGAAAAAAAAAAGATGAATGATGCTGGTGTAGTTAAACTGCTAACAATAATAAAATAGCAACAAAAATCGTAACAACAACAACAATAATCATAATAATAACAACAATAATAAATACTATCATTTATTATTCACATGCAAATTTAATATAATGTATATTATTTATTATTATCAAATCGCTGATGACTGACACTGCACTTACACGTTGATTTAAAAATCGTATTATTCTTCACCAATATGGTTGTTTGTTATTTATGCTGAGTTTTTTATTTCTTTTAACCACGTTCTCTGACTGTAGGCTGTTTAACATGAGGTAATGTACATATGTGTCATAACAATGACAACGTTAATAATAATAATAATAATAATAATAATAATAATAATAATAATAATAATAATAATACATATCATGGGACTGTGGACCAGATGGTCCAGGGTTCAAATCCTGCCACTGTTGGATTCTTAGAAAGGCTCTTAACCCACAATTCCCTAGATTGTGAGACTGTATGTTGTAAGACGCTCTGTACAAGCTTCTGCTAAATAATTGCAAATTTTTTTTTACTACCAATAAGACAATTAAATACATATAAATGAGTCTATAAATTATATAACTAAATATAAACGGTGCTATTCCACACTTCTCGTGGAGAAATTAGGGGTATTTTGGTGCCACAACAAAACTTTTGCGATATCATTATATAAATGAATCTCTTATAACACAAAACGTTAGTATTCTAATATTAATCACGAGGAAAGAAAGTGAATTCATTTCACTGGGGGACCGTTACCATGTAACTGCGTAACGAAATTATATTATATTTTTTTACCCTGCATTTGTAAACCGGACCAGACGCTTCAGTTGGAACTCACAACATATTTGGCCATGAATAATAAATTAGTGCGTGCGTATAAATAATTGAGCCAAACTGTAATTACACAATTGTTAGAAAGATGAATTATTTAGGGGGGGGGATTGACATGAGTTATTACTTCGAGTTTACATGGGACGAACTAACGAACTCGGTGTAGTGTCGCACCTTTTTAGGGTAGGTAACAAAACATGGGATTTATCATGAGTTATACATCAGTGCAACCAACTAACTAACTAACTAACTAACTAACTAACTAACTAACTAACTACACCAACAACAATCATGCATAAAAAAGCAACGCTGCAGGGCCTCATTAGCTTTTCCTGTAGTTTAGAGAAAAATAACTGATGTACTGTTAGTACACTACCCACAAAAAATAGGGGATATTTAATTACGGAATATTTCCCTAATTTTGTGAGAAGCAAATAAAAACTGTAATAACTATTCCTGTTCACTAAACCGCCTATAAAACAGCATTAAAGTTTTTTTTTTTTTTTTTAAATCTTATTTTTCTCATTTAGGACTAAATGGAAGCGACAGACAGCAGTTGGACTAGAGCTCCTGGCTGAAGCTGGAAATTACTCCGCCCTACAGAGGATGTTTCCGTCTCCATATTTCTACCCCCAGAGTCTGGTGTCGAGTATGGACCCCGGAGCAGGACTGTATTTATACCGTGGCCCCACTGCGGCCCCTCCGCCACTCCAGAGGCCGCT
>JAUZST010005875.1:0-40807 GCA_034779995.1 Parotocinclus haroldoi
AGATGATATGAATCTTACCTGTCTTGGGTGGCTTGACAGCAGCTCCTGGTTAAAAGAGTTATAGAATCTAAAGTTTCATTTGATTCAATTTTTTTAAACTTCATTGTAACAAATGTGCTATTTGAACTCATACTGACTTGTATCACAAGCAACTCTTAGAGGAACTTTTTCCTAACATTTTGTGGCTGTGCTGCATATCTCCCCCATGTGAATTAATCTACATTAGTTGTGGCTGATAGGTTTTTACACTTTTAAAAAGTTGTGTCATGAGTTTAACTAGGCTAAATACATGTTGTTTCTTCTTCTTCTTCTTCTTCTTCTTCTTCTTCTTATTATTATTATTATTATTATTATTATTTATTTATTTATTTATGTATTTATTTTTTTACCAGCAACATCATTACCAAGAAAATATGTTTCCCTGTTAGACCCATGTCGGACATGACATGGACCTACAAATCCAATCATAGGAAATAATTTTGTGTTTAGTCATTGCTCTTTCTTTGCTCAGCAGACTTAATGAGGATTCTTATTTATATCTCACTGATGTTGGACACATTACGCTAAATAATGCCACCAATAAATAAATGAATATTTTAAAATTTAAAAAAGAGGTCCGTTAATGTATGTATGCAACAGATTTTACACCCAAGGACAATACAATATATCAAAAATAGTTTTAAATATGTCTTATTAATAGGACTACACAAGTACAAACAGTCGAGTGTCAGGTGAAGGAGTATGAGATAAAGGAAGTGACATGAGGTCTGGAATGGCTAAATAATGAGAATGTTAATATTTGTGACATTTATCCAGTATTTAGTACATACAGAGCAGCTCAAAATGAACATAAATGTTTTATAGATATGAAACCCAGACACACCACTGGCAAGTTTTCAATATGAAGTAGCGTGTGTAGTTGTCAAAGTGACCTTATAATGGATTTGTTATAAACAGAAGTACCGATATTGCTGCATTTTGTTAATTGATTCACTGTTTCTTGTAATTCCACGAACGTTGTTCTACATCACTATACATACAACCAATTACTTGCTTTTGAGGATGGGGGTTGGCTTTGAAATGTGTCCACACCCCATGTCAAACTCACTCCTATGTCTTTGTATTTATCAACTTTGTCATAGGTGTTTCTTCTAATATTCCACACGAGAAATAAAATAAGAACAAAAAGTACATATAAATACATTAAGGGGACCGAAACTGAGTTTATTTCGAATAATCTATTGGTTGCAAGGCCAGGCTGGGTTCTGATCTTATAAAATGATGTTTCCCAGCAAGTGGCTGCCTTAGTGCTGACTCTATACTTAAAGAAGTATGCAAATGGTATAATGTTAACCTGGTGATTATTAAATACATATTAAAATGAATGTACATTAATTTGCTTACAAATACAACAAGTAAACAAGTATAGTGATAGGCATTGGACATCTATTATCTGACCTTCTGTCCCTCACTCAGATGCAGCCGATCATATGTGAATATGAAACCTGGGCAACCTGACCCACTGGAAGGCTCTGCTGGCATCTAAAAAAAACCTCTTGGTATTGTGTGTGGTACACACTGTATATGCATTTATTTCCAGGAATAATAGAAACCGCCACACTTATTAATTAAGTTTTGAAGAGGTTACTATACATTCTAACTTTCAGAATCGATTATATAACTATCAACTTCAACAACCATATCGCTATCTACATGTGAACAAGCTGTTTGGGAGGCATGCACGGAAAAAAACTTTTCTCACTCACAATCATAAACGCAAACGTTTGGAGTTTGCTAAGCAGTACTGGGACTACAACTGGGACCGTGTGCTTTGGTTAGATGAAACAAAGATAGAGCTTTTTGGCAACAAATGCTCTAAGTCTGGCGTAACACAAGAGCTGAGTAAGCAGAAAAGCACCTCATGCCCACTGTGAAATATGGGGGAGGATCAGTGATGCTGTGGGCGTGTTTCTCTTCCAAAGGCCCTCGGTGCATGGCATCATGAATGCTTTGAAATACCAGGGCATTTTGAAACAAAATCTGTTGGCTTCTGCCCAGGATCTTATAAAGTTATGCTTCCCAGCAAGCGGCTGCCTTAGTGCCTCATTTCTAAGCTCTAAGCTTAAAGAAGTATGCAAATGTTATAATGTAAGTCTGGTGATTATTAAATACATATTAAAATGAATGTACATTCATTTGCTTATATTACAAATACAATAAGTAAACAAGTAATGTGATTTGCACTGGACATCTATTATCTAACCCTTTGTCCCTTCATGGATGATCATACCTGTGCCAAGTCCTCCAGTGCTAATTGCAGCGCCTCCTGGTCCAACTCCAGCAGGAAAAATACCTCCAGGTCTTATTCCTCCAGGAAAGGCACCACCAAGGCCTGTACCTCCTGAACCAATGCCTCCAGGACCTACACCTCCTGGTCCAATCCCCACTTGACCAAATCCAGCAGGTCCAGAGCCAGTACCCAAACCATATCCTGAAACAATTTATCATTATATCACCAGTGTACTCATGTCAATCTCCATATATTTAACCTCTTTATTTTCTATAAATGATAATATATTAAACATTTAAGTACTTACCTGATTTTGGTGGCTTTACAGCAGATCCTATGGAAACAATCAGGTAAACTTCAACAATGCTGGTTTTATGCACCTTTTGTAACATTGTAACACATATCCAAAATGTTTTCCAGATCTGTCTAACTCTCTAGTGAAAAACTCACCAACACCTACTCCACCAGGTCCAAGACCTCCAGTGACTGGTCCACCAATACCAGGACCAAATCCAGTCCCAACAGCACCAGGACCTATAATATGATCAAAGCATAAGACTGTACTCTGGCTACTATAATATAAAGCTTACTCTGTTATAACGTCTACATATTACTGATGCAGAATACTCTGCAATACTCTTCTCCTGCCTTCACTGGGTTGCAATATTCTACCTTGCTGTATCAATTATATTTAAAAATTGTGCTTACTTTAAAAATACTTCAATACTGATTTTAATTGCATGTGATAATGCTACTGTAATGACCATAATGACAATAAATGTATCTGTATACAAATATAAGGTCTAATGTCCAAGGCGCTTTTGGTTAAGCTCCAAGAAACGTGATTGTTGTGAGCAAAATGTATCAGAAAACCATGTTCATCTAAAAGGAAAATATAAATCACCTCCAGCTCCAGCACCAGTTCCAATTACTGGTCCAGTCCCTAGTCGACTACCAAGACCAGTACCTAGACCACCACCTGGAAGAATTCCTGTTCCTACCCCTCCAGACGGTCTGATTCCAGTACCAAGTCCAGTCCCTGCTGGACCAGCTCCACCACCTGGCACAACACCAACTCCAGCTGCAGTCCCTAAACCACCTCCTGCAGCTGGTATGTAGACTCCTGCAATAGAGGATGACAGTCACTGAAAGTAATAGTTCCACAATAAGTTGAGACTTTTTAGTATAATAAGTTGAGACTTATGAGTCTTATTAGTGGCCCGTAATGCACTTTAGTCTGGTTTATATTATATATCATATCCATTCAAATGATACATTACTGAAACATTCTAAATGTTAAGCATAATTCTTGGACACCGTACATACATATTATACATCTTTGTCTAAAAACGTAAATACTGTAAATGCACCAAATAACCACAAATTTATGTGTAATGTAAAATGTTGCATTCCATTATTTTCTTTAATTTCAGGCAGACAAAACTGTGAACTTGTTGTGTAAAATATTTAAAACTGTATTACATAAGTAATAGTACCCTGACCCTGATTTAGAGGAACTGACTAAATCGTAGTTGAATAAATAAATATAGCTGTTTAAAAGAGTTAACCATTGGCATTTCTCAGAATTTCAACCAATTTCAGTCCACTTACTGTCATTGACTATTGAATTATATTATTTATTTTATTATTGACTTATTGGCCATGAACATATAATTGCCCTGTATTATCAATTAGCAAAGGCATATGTTGCAGCTTTCATAGTAGACTCCCACCACAAATACCTGCTGTAAAAGCACTTCAGAACCCACTGAAACTATGCCACTTTGCATCAAGAATGAACCTTCTGAATAACATGCATAATATATGTTGTATTTCGGTGCACCTAGCAGGTCCCAGATACAGAGCACCTGCATCTGAGCATCTTACCTCCTTGAAGTGAAGGTCTACACAGAGCCAGCAGGACAAATCCATGCAAGACGAGCAGAACTTTCCTCCTCGCCATCCTGCTCTGCAATAGCACTCTCCGTTTACAACCAGGGGGTTTTATCCCCCTCAAAAGTCTGCTGTCGTACACCCATGTTTTGAAAAAGAAGGGATGGGATTTGCAAGATGTGTATGTGTGTGTGTTTGTGGGGGGTGGGACAGGGCTAGGGGTATGAATCACCAAGTAATTGAAACACCCAATACTTTGACATGTGCATTTCACTTTTTTTCTTACCCCACCTCCCAGGCCCTCACACTGCTGGTGGAGAGTGGTGCCAAAAAATGAGAGGAAGAGAGAGAGAGTTTGCACTAGATCTCACTCAACCACCCCATCAGACGAAAACCTCCAATCTTCCAGACGTTCTCAGGAATTCCAGGAGTAAGCAGTTCTTTTATTTCAGTTTATTGCTCCAAAACAGGCAGAACAAGAAAATAAGGTATTTCATTAGTTTGTTTTTAGAAACCTGCTACAGTCTTGCAAAAGCCAAGTGTCAAATAGTTACATGGGGTTTCTGCAAAGGCTATTTAAAACAATGAAAATTAACAAAACCAGACAGTTTTGACTAGAACCTATAGTTTAAACAATACCACCAAATACTGCCAGGCTAGTAACTCAGCAGGTCTTGTGCATCGATTACTAACTGCAGATTACTAGGGATGCTAGTTTGTACACTGTGCTTGCAATATTGGGACAGTTGTGCGGATACAGAATCCTGCAATGGACTGATGATCTTATTAACGTGTGCCCCTTGATATGCCTTGGACCCCACATGATCAGGCATCCACTATTAAAAGGACCAACAGGATTAAAACAGAATTTTATTAACTAAGCTCAGAGTTTTGCCAGGATTCTAATAATCTTTCACTTACCTTACACAAGCAGCTACAGACAAAATAAGGCACAAACTTGTTTTATACCTCACCTTTAAAGGATGCAATTCTCAGCAATGAAGGATTTAACAAATGCCTTGAACATTCCTGTCTACGTTAGCCACCCCATCAGAAGTCAGATGGAGTTTATCATTTCTGTGTTTCACTCGTGCTTGTAGATAAGTACAATATTTTTTGGATTGTGGTCCCCTGATTTTACTGGCCAGTCCCAAATGTCACCAAATTACTCCGTTACAACCAAATGCAATAACACCCTTTTTTACTCTGTGAAATGCTTTTTCTGACAAATTTTATATCACATAAGCTATGTCAGCTTTTATCCAGGGTTTTGACATTTGACAGTATCAGTATGGCACTGCTGATATTATCAATGAACATACTGAAATTAAGTTTATTTCAATTTAATTCACATGTTGCATTCACATCTACTCTGTGCTATGAATGTATACTGTTATTATGCAAATACAACAATATAAGTGGCAGTATGTGGAACATGTTATGTGTTATTATTATTCTGTTTTTGTAAAATCAATGAGGGATCAAACACATCGGTTCCATTTAGTGTATTTTTACTTCTTTGGGGTGGGGATGTTGGTGCTCTGATATCACTGCTAATTGCACTGCCTTTGCAAAGAATCTCAGGGGGTTTCCTAGAAAAGGTTCACTGTGTGCACTCCTTTAGGTAAGTTTTACATTTTGATCGACTAGCTCTCCTTCTTTGGGCTGAGAGATTTTTGCCAAAACACGAGTTGGCAAGACTAAAGATTATGTCATCGCTGCACTAATGGACTTCTTTTGAAATTGAACGTAAAACTATGTATATGCATAGAGAGCAGACAGAGGGAGGGAGAGAGGGGCAGAGGGAGGGGGAAGCATGTGCGTGTGTGTGTGTGTGTGTGTGTGTGTGTGAGAGAGAGAGAGAGAGAGAGAGAGAGGGAGAGGGAGAGAGGGACAGGCAGACAGACCAACAGACACAAACAGACGTCATGCAGACAGATAGCATGAAGGTGTGTCCAACTTTCCCACAAATAATATAATGACTCACCTAAACGTTAGACCCATGAGCGTATAACAGGGATATTGATTAAAATGAGCTTAAATTACACCAAAAATAAACAACAATGGCCATCGAGGCATTTCTAAAACTTAATCTTTAACTGAAAATGAAAACACATTTTGCCTCAACTCCAGAGACTCAGGTGCAAGTCCTTGCCTAGCAGCTCCTAGCTAGTGTTGCATGAGATTGCATGTTCTCCCCACGTCTGTGTATTCTGGTTGTTTCTTACATTCCAAAGGCATTAATTGGGTCATCTGCTGTCTCTTAAGCATCTCAGTGTTGGCAAGTATTTGCATGTGTCTTAGAACTGGATTTACATAGAGCCTTGTAATTTTCTAATTATTACTAATAGCAAACTGATATTAAAAAACAGTTTTCAAATTAAATATATCTGACCTGTGTACAGTAAGTCAAACAAAATCTGTGTTACCTATACTGAAATAACTGATTTGGTATGAAATAAGGCTTAGGGTTGCACAGTGTAATTCTTTATTGCTGAACAGTGTACTTCCTTAATTGGACTGAAAAGCTATTTTTATTGCCTTGCTTCAGACATGACTGAAAAAAAAATTATATACAATTTGATGGAGCAACATAGTTATGTGGTGAAATAATCATGGAATAAAAACAACAGACAAAAACGTGCTCCACAGAGGAGATATACATTTCTCTTCCAGTGTCAGCTAATATATTATAAAAACATCAAAGAAATAAGTGCTTAAAAAGGTAAAAAAATAAAAAGTTTGATAAATCAACCAATAGATCGCTATTGCTTGGGGCCGGTTATTCCAGTTTTTGTATACTAATATCTGTCCTTGAATGTAACTGAATCTTGTACTGACATTGCACTCAGACAGACAGGCACACACACACACACACACACACACATACAGAGTTGCGTTGCATGCCCAGTTCCCTACGCTCTTTGCCAGCTCACAGAGACATATCACTGTTATGAATAAAGCTGTCGATTGAAGTGTGCCTAATTTCAGTTTACCTAATGTCTACCTTAAGTTTACCTAATGTCTGCTTTCTATATAAGGATCTGCAAGCTGCCTGCTCAGGCTCATGCTGGCTGTCTGACCATTTAACAAGCCTAAGGAAAAACGGTTTGTTTTCCATCAGCATATCACAATTGGGTCTTAAGTTAGCATAAATACTAGCTTTCTCAGGTCATATCTAATGAGAAAGTAAGACAGAAGACATTCCATGGAAAATCAGTGATAAATACATGAACATGGTATGCAGTTATCATAACTAATGAACAGAGCTTGCTTACTCATATCTTACATGTTCTGCTATATCATCTAGACATTCTGCCCTAGTAAGCATGAACATGCCACCCTTATTTTGGAGGACACAAACCAAATCATCTTTAGGGATTGCCCTGTAAATACCTAAAGATAAGTTATAATATCACACTAACTGAATTAGCCAATTCAGAGCTGATGTATATGCACATCAAGAGAAGATTAACTGACATGAGCAACAGTTAGAACATTTTATGTGTAATAATCACATGAATAAATGATGTGTGCATCTTGGATATAAGAATTGTATTCAGAATGGTATGCACCCAACATTCGCTGATATCCAATTTGAATATGATTGCTCAAACCACTTCCAGGAGGTGACTTGAAATGCATTGTAGTGACATTATAAACAATCTTACTCAATCTTACTGAAAAAAAAACCAAACGCCTTATCACATAATAGGTTTTAACCATATAAATTATGACCCTGTGTACCTTTACTAGTCAAATAAGCCTCCAGTCGTCCAGATCGAAAACCAGCTGCTGCGTCCCGCTTAATATTTAAATCAGCTCATAACACTGGACTACCCAATTCCTGTGTTGTTTATACACTTTATTGGCTACAAATGGCTGCTGCTTCAAAGTCACAAAATCTCTTGTCTTACAAAACGAAAAAAAAGACAAAAAAGTATTTAAAATAAAAAATCTTTAGAAGTGAAGCAGACGACTCCTAAGCATGTTTAATAGAGCAGTGACACTGATTAGGGCTGTAACAAGTATATTCATCAATATGGGCACAAAATAGAGCAAATTGGTGGGAACTGATCACATTACAGTTTAAGCTGGATAGTGGTATCAGTTCAAGTTAATAAAATTTAAAAGTTTCCTGCGTTCACCAGCTCCAAATGTCATCCACTATTGTTGACCTCTTGGATGACGTCGTAAAGTACTGAGTGAGTTTTGAAGAGACGGGCGCATTGACACTTATATGTGTCCACAGTGCATCTTAAGCCATGTCCTGAAGTGGTTCAAACGAGCAATCAGATACAATTCAGACATCAGTTTTGGGTGCAATAAATACAAACGTGAGCACAGGTCAAAGTGACGGCTTTAACATACACTTACCCACCACATTATTAGGTACACCTCCTTGTTTCTAGACTCATTCAATTGTAAATTTAGGTCTAATTGTCCAATTTATCAGTTGTACTTTCCTTTGTAGAACTACTTTGTAGTTCTACTATAGACTGAAATCTATCTACTGTCAGCATCATGGGTAGCATCCTGTGAGCACTGATGTAGGATTAACGATTAAGCGGTACCAGCAAAATACACAAAGCACCACGACATCACTGTCATGATGTCAATGATTCAATGCTGTTGAATGATCCACCACTCAACCAGTACCTGATCTGTAGTGGTACTGTGGTACTTTGATGGGACCTAACAAAGTGTGTAGAGAAAAAGAAGGACTACAGTCTGTAATTGAAATACAAAGACCATGTATATGTTAAATAGATGTGTAGAAGTGTAGAAACAAGGAGGTGTACCCAATAAAGTAGCCAGTGACAGTATTTATAGGGATTCATTTCAGAACAGAGCTTTTTTTCAGAGAAAACTGGAAGCATCCACCATTTAACTGCATGCAAGATATTTCAATAATTTGAACAGGCTGCCCAAAAATGGATTTACACAGCTGCATAGAGTTGGTCTGGACACAATTGTTTTGTACTTATCTGTTAAGCTATCTTTACTTCATGTTGCAAGTACCATTTAATAAAACAAAACTTAGGCATAGACATGTGAGGTCACAAAACAGGTGGGCTTTTACATCTGAAGATTTACCACTATTGTGTTCCACTGTAAAAATACAGTACAAATGAAACCATGAAGACCCACAAAGTTAAACAGCATATTGAAACGTGAAACAAAATGTTGTGTTTTCACGTGCCTACAGTGATTCGTGTTTAATATATAGGATTTTGTATCAAATAAAGGCAAGGCTGGGTAAACGAGCACGACATGGCAAATTTATGCCAAAGACAAGAAAATATGAGCACAGTACTAGACGTTATTTGAATGATTTAGTCTGCACAAAAACCTTTTGTAAGTTTTGTGATGTAAGAGTATTAGACCTCACGGCACAGGCAAATCTAAATTCTGAGCAATAATACGTGAGGTCCATGTAGCATTACATGTAGCATGCCTAATGTGTGAATTTATTAGGATGAGAGCAAGTGGCATGAAGTAAGAATAAATATGATGTTCTTGGCATTTTAACTGGCCTACTTACAATTGTAAATGTACATAAAGTCACCAACAGCTTGCGCACCTTAAAAGATCAATTGAATCAAATGCACGTACTGCTTAGATAAATGGTTCACTTAGCAGTCTTGACATTAAAATTGAAGTCTTTATAGTAAACACACTGAAGTGACTGTGGCAAAGTTTTAAAAACAACAGTAAGGAGTCTGACGATACATGAGTTATGTGGTATGATGTCACCTACTTTTAGGGCTCTTGCCATGACACACTATAGCCTTAACTAGCTGTTGGGGGTCAGAAAGATAATGCAATAACATCATCAATGTGTTCATAAAGTACTAATCAAAGCATCTTTTGTAACAGAAGCATGAGAGGAAAGATTTATAGGGAAAGAAAAAGCATCTACCTCAATCACATGCTAGAGCAGACTTTCATGGGAAAGCACTAACAAAAGAAACTGGACTAGATGGAATTCCATGCAACGTCATTTGTCAATGATATTGTTGATTGATTAAAAGCATTTCTTGAAAACCTCAATATATCATAACATTTCATTGGAAATGTCCGGTGTGCGTTTTGATCATCAGTGGTGCTGTGAAACAGTATAAGAAATACAGAATTCAGTAGGCATCAATTACATTTGCTCACATATACTGTGTAAGGTTTCGAGTGTTTATGAGGCAAGACAGTGTTTATTAGATTCAATCCCTACATATTTTCTCAAACAATTAATATCCAGTATTATGGAACCATTACTTTTTGTTTTTAATTTATCCCTTACCTTTGGTTATGTCCACAAATCCTTTAAATGTGCCATAATAAAACCCTTGTGTTCTGTCTATTTATAGACCAATTTCAAATTTCCACCTTTCCTCTCCAAAAACAAATCTTAGAAAAAGCTGTCTATCAGCAGCTCTGTATAGCTACCTCTAAAGTAACAGTAAGTATGGTGTCCCTCAGGGGTCTGTGCTTGGCCCATTACTATTCTCTCTGTACATGCTACCTTTAGACTCAATTATTCGTAAACATGGTATTATTTTCACTGCAATGCAGATGATACACAGCATATCTCTCCAAATTTTTAAGTCTAGGCTAAAAACATTCTTATTTATGCAGGTTTTTTGTTAGATTTAGACTGGGACACATGGCTCAGGTTGGCCCTTGCCTCTTGGCTGCATTAACTTCTGGTTCTTCCCCTTCTAACTATGCTGCTATAGTTAGTGCTGCTGGAGTTTCATGCTGCACCTGGCATCAGAACTCTGTGCTCCTAATCCATAAGTAAAAACATTTTCTTTTTTCTCACCTAGCTCATGTACCAGCTCATGTACCAGCTCCAGCACCACACACTTAGATGTTCCTCTACTTCAGCATCACTCTACTGGTCTTCATCTATAGAAACCACACCAGCATAAAGTAACTCTCTCCATAATTTAGTTAGAAGACAAACTTCCTGCTGAGGACTCATTATCTTAAACCTATTTTTTTATTTAACTTAAATTTAATTATTTGCTTAATTTTACAATTGATACAACTTAACTATTTCACCAAAGGAGGATGGGTCCCTTTTTGAGTCCTCCCAAGGCTTATTCCTTCTACATTTAGGGTTTTTTTCCTTTCCACTGTCGCCCTAGGCTTGGGCTTGGCCTATTAAGATTATATAATATTGTGAATCTGCTTTGAGACATTGCACCATTTCAGATGTGTCTTGGTGTTCTTGTTTAATATGTGGCCACAGTATATCTCAAGCCACCTCCTTTGAGCGATATCACATATTAGTGCATTAAGTTACATTAAAAGGTACACCTCCATGTGTTTCTACACATAATATTTTATCACGTCTACTTATCATAACGATCAAATTTGTAGCTCTACAATTACAGACTATAGTCCAACTGTTTCTCTACATACTTTGTGTATGCATACTCTTGTGCAATGGTCAGGACCCCCACAGGACCGCCACAGATCGGGAACCACTTGGGGGTTAGATATCATTCTCTGTGTGTTAGTGTGTGTGGCATTGGTACGAGTGGATCATACCCAGAAATGCGGTTGGAGTTTTTAAATTATTTAAATTTATTTAAAAAATTAAAATTATTTATTGTTAAGAATTTCCAATATTTTGAAGGTAAAATAAAATAAAAGGGCCTTGAGTACAGGCATGTTAAAATAACACAATATAAACTAACTTTAAAAAAAATATATTTAAAAATACGGTTGAACGCCATCCAAACACCCTTTATCTGAACTTCTGAGAAGTTGCTAGGTTGCTTGGGGGCTCAAAAATATTCTCATCTACAAAGGGTGGCACTGCAGAAAAAGTTTGAAAACCATCCTCTTAAACTATGCATTAGGCTTAAGCAACTGGCGCTCACACTCAAAATTGGTGTGACGTGTCCACATGCTGCAAATTGTAAAAAGGGAAACCCGAATCACTGCTGTTGTATACCGTTCTCAACATATTGTTTACAACATAAGAGTTGAACCCACTAAACACTTTGTAAAGTTTCTTACAGAGTGGTTAGTGTTGCATTTAACAAGCATTCCACAAACAGGCACAAGTAAGCATACACTCAAATCCCATTATCTGAACTCTACTTCTAATGTATGAGGCATTTTAACCTGTACACTGTCCAAAACACTCTCCTATACAAATGGAAATCTATAAACATGATCAACGAAATCACATTCTACTCTGACTGAGGAAGGCCAATAAGGGAAGTCTGAATATTATTAAATTAAGATTAATATTAGAGGATTTTGATGATCTCTGAGATGTTAACAAGTAACAGAAATAGTACTCCCACTATTTGATGGTTATATCACTACATTTTCTCATTTCCCAGAATAATGTAGTGGGTTCAACTGTGCTTTAGGTATGACTACTGAGTAGCAACTATGATATTAGTAAATTACTTAAAATATTTCTTAGGTCTAAGAAATAAGAAACTATTAATGAACTGCTTACAAAAGGAGTGGAATAATGGAACATGGTGGTAAACAGCTCTAAAAACCAAGGTTTAAGTCCTGACATTTGATGGAATTTGCATGTTCTCTTCTTGTTTGCATGGGTTTCCACCAGACTGTGGTGGACTTTTGGTTAAGGTACAGGACTATGGACCAAAAGGTCAATGCCACCTCTGAAAGGCTGCCATTGTTGGCTCTTTGAGCATACCCCTAATCCAGCCCAAATTCATGAGCAGTAAAAACATGTTCAGACACCCAGACAAGCAAACGTGGCTTCCAGTGCCACGTTTATAAAAATTATCCAAAATAATAAAGGCATATCCGCTAAGATCTGTGGTCTCTCCATGCCAGCTTGTGGTTCTAATTCAATTCTTTGCTGGCTTCTAAGTGCTCTGCATTCTGTGTTTCTGAAGACATTATTGTAAAACGATGATGTCAGGTCTGCTTCAGCTGAGGCTTCGTGGAGAGCAAGAGGGGGGTTAAAAATAAAGAGAGGAATCAGGGGAATGCAGGCACAGAGTGAGATAAAGCTCTGCCAGATGGCGACTCTACCACTAAAACAGGGTCAACCAAAGAGGGAGCCCCTACAAAAAAATCTACCCAAGGTGGTCCAAGCAGTCTTGCATGGTGCTTATATGGTATTGAAAATCAAATGAGTTCAATGTTTAGTCCTCCTTGATTTGGCAGTACACACCAGTTTACAATTCAATACTCAAGACATGCACACCGAAAATACATGCATGACATCACTTTTAGTCAAACTACTACTGCAATCAAGGATGGGTAGCCCCCTTTTTGCATCATAGCTGATCTAAGAAATCAAGATTAAGACTCACTTACTTTTTGGAAATAAATGCTGTGCTGAAAATAGTTTAACAAGAACATAAAACCTTTTTGCTTCCCGTTACATTCCCTCTCCATGTAACTTTATACCAGTAAAATATATATAATATATAATTATGAATTTAATAGGATATTGTGAAGCTGTATTGAGACAATGCTCCATTGTTAAAAGCACTATATAGTATATAATAAATGCCTTGTTGTCTGGACTATGTATTCTGGTGACATACAGAGCTGACAGTAACTACTTAATGTTACTCATATTTATTGAAATAGATGAAATTTACTAATCACACGTTTGAGAAATAACATTTATGTATTCCATGTATTCATGCAGATGACCGTCTTTATTCTTGCTGGTTTGTGAATGATGAAGAAAAGCAGTGATTAGATGATCTGATTAGAAGTCAGTACATACAATGGCAGATTAGGGATCGACTATACAGTGTATATGGTCATATGACCTAAGCTACACAACTGCTTGTCAACCCTTATTTAAATATCCGACATGATTAGCTTAAAGTTGTGAAGATTTTATGGTGACATGACTATGAAAGATGAAAATATTTATCTGTAAGTCTCTGAAAATATGATTCAAAAATCTGTCTACGATGTATATACTGTAATTAGATCCCCCATACCAAATAATTTCAACCATATCAACCTTCTCTACATTTGAAACGTAACACGTAATGTGTATTCCTCCATCATAAATCACTTATTTATCACAGCCATCTGATGCAAAGTTACAGAAACGGTCCAAGATTAAGTTAACTTAGATTAAAGTTAGCATCATTATGAAATCTTTAATTAATATAATACACACTTAATTGAATAATTCTTTAATCTCCGCTGCTGGACTGTTAAAACATCTTTCCTGTAATTATAGCTAAACTGCCTTAATGTACTTATATACACTGCTCACAAAAAATAGAGATATAATTGAAATATTTCCTAACTTTTTTTTTCAACTCTCAGTTAATCTCAGGTCATCTACTGTATATTGTGCAGCATTAAAACATTGCAATACACTTTGCTTTTTGACTGAGCTGTTTCTTACTGACTGAGTGATTAAAATGTTTGAGACTTTACCAATATACCTCTAAAATGTGGGTCACCAAATCACCAGTAAATTCAGATCAAATAGAAGGAATTAAGTATAACAGAAGATACAGGAATTCGTCCTTCTACTTTTACAGAGTAAAACAGACACTGATTACTGTGCTCAAATTTCAACTTTGAAAACAACTAAAAAAAACCTTTCTATCTTATTTTGTCCAGGATAGTATCTATATGTGGGAATTAGTTTTAAAATAAATAAGCTATAGATCTCGTACAGGGATTGGTGTGATGGCTGTTAACAATTGTTATAATGTTTAATCTAGCTAACGGCTAAAGGTTCCTTAGAAGAAACCAATATGGACATTGGAAGAACAAATTCCACACTTACAATAACTAGACACATTGATTGAACCCAGATTCCTGGATTTGTGTCTGTGTGCCACCAACACCACAGCTGCACCTCCATTTCCACCATAAATAAACCAGATGAACAAAAATAAACCAGTTGATTATAGAGCATGTGCAGGGTGCATGGAGCAAACAACTGATCCGTCAAGTAACATTGACTAACCCATTTTAGTCTTAGTGGACATTGGTATACAGTACAACGATTCTGATAAGCATCTATATTTCCACTGTGGTTTGATTCTAAGCTACTTGGTTTTCGAACTGCTGTTGTGGTGGATCTTTTTTGTTATTGGATCTTTTCTGTTATTGTTATTTATAAGGCTTTTAGCCATTTCTTGGCAGGTTTCACTTTTAACTAGGAAATCAGTGTATAGAGTATTGCACCTGCTAATGCCTAATCGGCATAAATACAACAAGAGAGAGGGATGTTGTCTTTCTATAATTGTGGGGACTTTACACTGGTAAAAGCTAAGTAATGCTTAATGCTTAATAAACCAACTAGACTAATTATACCATGAAATCTACACCTACACTTAATCCTAAATTTGAGCATAGTAAACTGAAGGAAATATTTATCTCTTTAGGGTTTAGCAAACATGTATAAATATTAATCAGTGCTGTTAAACAGTTCAACTGTATGAGCCTTGTAATTTAAGAAATGCTCCAATGCACTATACTTAACACTATAATACATCAGACCATTGGAGGCATTGCCAGCAGTAGTCTTTGCTTGGTTGTGATAATACAGAATAGATATTGTTGAAGGTGTATTCTTGACTGTCGGTGCCCTGACTGTCAATGTAATCCATTCATCCATTTTCTTATCTGCTTGTTCCTAGTCAGGGTAAGCTGGTGCCTAGCCAGCAGCATAGGGAACAAGGTTGTTCCTAGACAGGGCACTGATTCTTAGGACACATCTTAGGACACATACACTCACACTAATACACTATGGCCACTTTGGAAACACCAATTAAGATAACATGTCTTGGAAATGTGGGAAGAAACCGGAGTACCCAGAGTAAACCCACACAGACGCAGGGTGGACTTGCAGACTCCACACAGGCGAAGCCCAGAATCAAGTTAGAACTGGGGATCTCTGAGCTGTAAAGCAGCAGTGCAAACCACTGCACCACTGTAAATGTAACTCTTTCTGTCATTCTTTTGACCTGCAAACTAATATGATACTTTATTCAGCTGTAGCCACAGCTACTGCAAATATCAGAACCACTTAAAATGGCTGACATTAATCTGACAGTTATTTTTATTATATGGCAAAATGATTTCAAAATAAAACTCACTTAAAATAAATGACTCTAAATCATATCCATTAATAATTTCAACGTGATTTATGGTATGGAACTCTGCCAGTGAAATAAGAACAGGGATTTATTCTGCTGTAAGATAAAACCAGCTATTTGATTACTTTATTAATACAGTAATGGCAAAACTATGTCTCACTAAGGTAATGCAGGACCGAACAAAGTGTTTCCAAGTTCTGGCATTATTCAATGTAGGTATAAAGAACTGCATAATGTTTTCCCAAAAAGTCAAACACTAAACATGAGCTAGTTTAGGTGTCTGAGGTTTATCTATATGATTGACAGTTGAGCAAGTCTGCTTAAGCTTAATCACATTCCCATGGAGCACTGTATACTTTTTAGAATGTGCTTATCCTATTCAAATATACAAAAGCAGCTAGTAAAAGTGTTAATGCATAAAATGATCATATTTGCATTATTAATGTTACTGAAATCTATAATATTCCTACTACACATTAGCAGTTACATTTACACTAATAATAAAATATAAAACTACTGCCAGGATTAAGCTGGTCTTAATTTTAGCTCCAAATCCGAGCAGTCCAGCATCACTGCAGGGATTGAAGCATCTGTCTTACATCATCCCTTTGACAGACATGTTTAACAAAGCAAAGCCAGCCAAAAATGGCATGACATAAATCATACATGTCAACATGGCATCAACATGAGAGAACATGACAAATATATCTCATACCAAGGTCATGAGCACACTGTATCCATAGCATTGGAGCGAGTCAAATCATTGAATAAACATTTAAAATTTAATCAGGGAGAAAAACACATCATTCATGCTATTTCTACTGAATGGGTGTGCTGTTACCATACATAGAATCAGCACCTTCATATACTACAACAGCACTTTAAATGTGTCGGGGAGGGGGGGTGGGGAGAGAATGTGAGTTGGTGTCCCAATTTTTGTTTTACCACGTGTAGGGTCGTGTCCCAATACTTTTGGCTACGTGTGGGATTGGGTGTGTGTTGGTTGTGGAGTGCTCTTGTCTGTGTGTAGCAGAAGATGGAACAACCAGCCACTGATTCTCACACACACTCTGCTCTGTGATAACATCATCGATTTCAGTTCAAATCAGAAGTTTGTGTGCTGAAATCTGAATCTGAACATACCGTCAGTTCATTCCTGGGGAGATTACATTTTTTATAAAGCTTAAAATGATTAAACTACCATGCATGTAACTTGAATGCTACTCATGCATGAGCACAGAATATAACTGCCGCAGTATAAATATTCTTATACATGCAGAACAAGTAGCCAAAAACTGTTGTGTTGCATATCACACAACTTACAAAAAATTTGGGGATATCTGTTTTTCTCACAAAAATATAAAATTGTTGTGAGCAGTATAAATAACTCTATATGGCATCTGAGAGGGATGTATGGCAGCGCACCCCAGAACGACTCCAAAAGCCACAAAATAAATATAAATTGTGCTCTGCAAGCCTGCCTTTCTCTGCCACTAAAATAGCATTGTAATGATTTAAGCACGAATAGGCCCATAGCATTTATGCAGAATTGCATGTATTGCACATATGAACAGTATACATAAGAGTACTGTACAGATGAACCATTGTATTACATACTGAGGGAAGATTTATAAAGTTTGGTGGACACAGGTAGGAATGACCTCCTGTGCTCCTGTGACTCGCCACAATGTTGTAGAGTTGGTGGGAGCCGTTATCCAGAATGGCATGCAACTTAGACAGCATCTTCATCACCGACACTGCCATCAGCGAGTCCAGCTCCACATCCACAACATCACTGGCCTTGTGGATCAGTTTGTTGAGTCTTTTGACTCTGCCGTCCTCAGCCTGCTGCTCGGGCATGCTACAGCATAGAGTCTGGCTGACGGACTTCAGGCACCTCAGAAAACAGAGATAACTTTGGCCCTTCCTGTGGAAGGTGTCAGTGTTCTTAGCCCAGTCTAGTTTATTGTCAATGTGTAATCCCAGATACTCGTAGTCCTCCACAGGACCTTGTCTCTCCTCAGGTCCACCATATGTGTGCCCTAAGTTTCAGTAGTGATCCAAATGAAACCCTTAACGTTCTTGTAAATAGTTCAGTTCTCTAATTGCTGAGCAACAACCTTCTTCTGTGTCTAGAAATCTGAAACTATGCATACAAGGCTTATTAAATCATTAAGTTAAGAATAATTATGTATTTAAGGAATAAGTTTGCAGACATGTCTGAAATATGTAAAACATTTAATTTTAAGAGTAGAATTTCATAATTATATATTATTAATAGTATGATATAATTCTGACTACATATTGTCTACTGTGACTGTTGATAGAGCATGTTTGTAAAACAAGGTGGAAAACACACCACAAAGATACATAAAGTCATGAAAGGAACTTGCATGGACCTGAGAGAAGAGACTTTATTTCTTCTCCTAACTCCTCAGTACTCACCCATATGTCAAGTCTGAACACGTTACGTTTAATGAAACATGACTAAATCACAGGGGCTTAGCGTTTACCCAAACAATTCCAAAGTGCATACTAATGTGCTTCCAGATCCTATAACAACAACTCTGAGACAGATTATAATTGATATAACAGTTCACATCCTAGTTGTTAATTACAACTCAGTATTACCACTTATAAATTACTCGGTATGTCTGTTAAATATACACTTTATCATACAGATTTGCTTTTTGAGTATTCCCATGCTGCTTTAAGATAAGGGCTAGCCTCAGCTTTGCTATCAGCTGTTTGGACCAAGTCCTTAAAATGACTTCATTGATCTAAACTGAAAATGCCCAAGATATTTGAATGGGGTATGTGATTGTGTATCTTTAAATTATGATGCTATACTCAGCCTGTCAGTGGAGCTGGTGTGATCCGTTTTTTTACAGATTTGTCTGTATGTAAATTAAACTATCATACTGTCACATTTACTGTACAGGTTTGCACCATTTAATGTCCTCATTACGTTCCATAGTCACACAGTCTTTTATGTAATGTAATTATAAAAGTTATTTTCACAAGAAAATAGTTTAAGCTTTTATACTGTGTGTAAATTAGGAGATAACCCTCAGCTGTGACTTAAAGGTGTGATTTAAAAAGTTAAAGCACACCATTGCACAGCAGTGGTTTTTGGTAAGACTCAAAAAAAGTCAGTTCTTAATGGGGCTAATAATATTGACCCTGGTGGTTTGTGTTTCTTTTGATATAGTTCTGTTATAGTATGCAAATAAAATTATTTAGGCTTTCCAAAGAAAACAATTATGTTTAGAAATGCCCTGTTGAAAAAGCTATGCTTTGATATAAAAAGGGATTTAGGGAAATTTTGACATAACTTCAAATTTCATAGGGAGGGATAATAATTTTGTTCTTAGGTATATCATCATTGTACTGTAGTGCTACGACACTGTGTCACACTTAAGAAAATCAAATAATGGACATGACACTGTGAATGTGAACCAGTTTATATAGTTATAGGTTAAAGAGAATATATAGGTAGTAGGGGGACAAACAAATGAGTACAACTTACAATAAGACATAGGCATACATTTGAGAATAGTAATACAAATACAAAGTAGAAAGTCATACACAAATACAAGTAACTTGCACGGAAAGAATCTAAACACATCAGCTGATTTAGAACAGCCTGTAGTCCAAACGTGAGCCAAAAAGTAAGCGAGCACATGGCTGGTAAGGTAGACTAACACACATGAATGACGGACATTTGGAGTGTTGATTGGCTATTGATGTGACAAGATATTTACGGCTGCAAAGCCAGGAGCTAAAAGACAGATTTTGTTTTCCGATTATAATTTATTATAATTGTTAAGACCTTGGTTATTTATTACTTATATGTCTGAAATCATTTCATATAGAAGTAAAACTGCCAAACATTTATGATTATTGGTTAATGGTTTTGCATTATACACTGTTAGTGATATGAATTAAATGCTTACATATTGCTTCTTAGTTATAAAAGGTGTGTTGAATTAATATTTCTATGATAGAGAATATTAATTTAATTAATAATATGGATATTATTTACATCATGTTACTTAAATACCACAAACATGACAATCCAAATGTCTCCTTTATAATACGTTGACCCAATCTTATCTGAAAACACCCCGGCCTTAAACATTTGAGTATTACACCACATCTGAAAAGATTTACTGAAACACATGTGTTATAGTAAAGAGATGGGTGTTCATAATTGGAGTCAAGCCTAAAATATCAATCTGAGCAATGATATCACTCAGGGAGATGAATGACAGAGTGTGAAACACATGCAATAGAAGTGACTAGAAGTGAATTGCTCTGAAGGGAATTTCAGATTTATAGCCAGATTGCACAGTGTCTGCAGCAAATACTAACCAATGTCATAATGGACATGAAAGTTCTGTTACTGACACAAAATTCATAGCTAGTGTAGACGTAGACAGACATGTTAAGAGGCAAACGCATTCACCAACTGCCCACAAGCAAGCATATGTGAATACAGTGTCAGAGGCATTAAGATAAAGCTGGAAGAAAAGGGAAATAGAAATAGGAACCGAGGAAAACCATGAAGCAGAACACAGAAAGAGGTAAGTCATAAGTGAGAAGCTGCATTCATGCAATCAGAAGCCCAATGCCTAATTCTGGATTTAAGGACTTTTTTGACTTGGCCTATGAAATTAGGTCATGTTATGCCTACCTAAAAGAGCCCAATGAAACTTTGTTAAGGCTGTGAAGCAGCAGGTTTGTTAGCTTATAAAAAGTATCAGGAAGAGACAAAACAGCTTGATTTAATTCCAAATTTTAAATATACAATTAATAGCAGCATAGTGTCATCATGTTTTAGCATTTTGTAACCATCTGCAAGAAAGCACTAGTCAGGAGTTTGCTTCCTAGATTTGTTCATAAGTCTGCATGTCCTCCTCGTGTCTGCATGGGTTTACTCTGGGTGCTCCGGTTTCCTCCCACATTCCAAAGACGTGTGTTAGATTATTTAGTTGCTATAAATTTGCATTGCCTTGAGTGTGTATATATAACTGGTCCTGATATAACCTTGTGTGTGCCAATAGTGACGTTCAGTAAAACAAACAAACTTGTGCATAAATCCCTTAACATGTATCAGTACTGCCACTCTAAGCTTTGATTTCATATACCTACAGTACACTTATATGCCCTATTCTCAAGGCAGTTATCTGTTGTCTTCTCTCTATTTGAGCTAAATAAATGATATTATATATCACCAGTTTTGCGCATCAGCTGTAACCTATAAAGCTTTTGCCTCATACTTGAGCCGTTACACCATATTGTGAGTTTCTTTGGACCAAAATGGATTCCAGAAATCATATACAAGTAAATCCTGATAACATAAAAGTTAATTATAGTTAAAGTGAATAAGTAAGACACCTAGAATGTCCGTCTTGTGTAATGTTTTATACCTGCAGCAAATACATTTTTCAGACTATAATTGACTCAAGTGAATACCAAGGGCTATGGGTATCGCTCTCACAGCAGCAATGCCAAAGGCATGATTACTCTTCCAGCACAACTTAACAAAGTTTCTTCAGTCATACTGTAGACTGAACTCGAGGGAGAGAAAACAGTGTTCATGTCTGCAATGTGCTCAGGGAGTCATTACTGTAAAAGTCATTCCTTATACAGTAAATGAAAAAAAAAAACATTTCATATTAAAAACATAGTTAAAATTCATTTGAAAAAAATACAAATTTTAACATTTGTCTTGAAATTGCATTTTAAATGTGAAATGTGTCATTTTAAATAATCAAACCAAACATATTTTAGCATCCTTAACTAAGTATGCTTTGTTATATTGACCAATGAATTACTATAAATGGCCTAACAACACACATCCAGCTATAAATATTCATGAATGTACCATTCCTGGGGCAGCACGGTCGCTCAGTGGGCTCACAGCAAGAAGGTCCTGGGTTCAATCCCTGGGTCCTTTCTGTGTGGAGTCTGCATATCCTCCCCATGTCTGCGTGAGTTTACTCAGGGTACTCTGGTTTCCTCCCACCATCCAAAGATGTCTCTAAATTGGCCCTTAGTGTGTGACTGTGTGTGCCCTACGATGGATTGGCGTTGTTCATGCTCTTGTGTCCAGAGTTGGCCGGATGGCCCATGTGGATTAAGCGAAAGATAATGGATGGATGGGTACCATTCCTGTAAACAGGCCATCTTGGCCATACAAATTGTAATATTTTAACTAATTTATTAAACAATTAATGAGTATGTCTAGCAACTTCACTTTGTGATTTGTTTAATACTAGACAACCAAGTCTAGTTCATGTCCAGCTTAGTAGTTAACATGCAGGCTAATTATTTGCTAATATAAACGTCCATGACGTTTCTTCTGAACCTTCAACCTTCAAATGATCAGCATTTGTTGTGTTTCAGATACTGTATGCTGGCATGTGGAACTATGAAAGATGTGATGTTTAATTCCTCTGCAGGTTGTCGGATAAGTCCAGAGTCTTAGTAAATTACTGATTTTGCCCTGCTTGCCCTGGTCATGGCCTATCTTAGTTTAGTGGACCAATGAACTTTGGCAGGGTCCCGTAACCACCTGAGTCCAGTCCAGGGTTCAAACCCAGTTCTTCAGGAAAAGTTGTTTTTTGATAATGTACAGTGTTAAATAATTAAATATTTAATTCCTTCATGTTAATCATAATGAATTTTTGACAGACAATATTCTGAAAGAACTACATAGCTGTATGAGTGAACAATATAAGCTTCAACAGAGTGTATCTATTAGTTTTTAATAATTAAATAAATACCAAAATGCAACAGTAATTGCTAGAACAATGCATTTTTAATGCAAAATATTCATTTCATTAGGTAAGCTTTGAAACACCATATGCAAGCTGTTATCTGTTATGTTTAATATGTTCATTTTAACAGCTCTAATTATTTTATTTGGTTACAACCTGTGATGTATCTGAGCAAGAATGGATTAAAGTAATTTAATTCAGTAATTGCATCCATACCATGAGCTAGTAATACGGAGCAGTGTTAGCAGATTTTGTACAGTTTAAGAATCCAGACTTAAATTGGATAAATTGCTATATATGCATATTGAAAACAAATGTAGACATACAGGTTTTATAAATAAACTGTATCTCTGTATAACGCCAAACGTATGAGATACCATTGACTGGCAAGGAACACAGTTTACAAAAGGATATAGTATGCCCAGGCTCATTGAAGTTTATTATCACAGAGGCAGACTCAAGGATTTTGAGGGAAAATCAAAGGTGATTACAACTATAAATCCAGACATAACTACATAAAAAGAAAAAAAGCTAAACAAATCTCTTCCACTCTTCTAAATATAACTGAACTCTATTCTGCTTCAATACCAACTGAAGACTGGTGTTACAAAAATAGCACTTTTATGCAAATAAATTGCACAAATTTTTAGGATGCTGTTTTTGAGCTTTGCCAAACTTCTAGACTAAATTCAAATGCATTTCAAATGCAATTCATTGCAGGTCTCATAATCTGAGAATCCTTACTGGTTAATCAGTGTTGCACTAAATACTGGGACTTTTGTTAAAAGCACATTGAGAGCTGAATGGTTAGAGTGCCATGGGCTAGAGAGTGTTATTCTTGCATGTATCCACACACCACCCTTCATTGCCTCCCAGTCAGCCTTCTGTCCATAACAAGCATTACATGGGGAGCACCGTGTAATACTTTTTTTCATAAAGTACATTGTGTCACTTTTATATAATTCCTCACAGAGATGTTAGACCTGTAAGCTTTTTATATATGTGTAGCTGTGTTATCTGGCAAAATTAGCGATACATTTTCTTCCTGTTGATCATATTACACACAAAGTAGCCTTGTTCTGCTAATGTAGTGCCAGATATAACATGCATCCTGTGTATCCTGTGTTTATTTGTGTTTATGTCAGTCCCCCACAGTGCTTGTGGTAAGCGAATGAGGAACATTTGATAAACAATGACCCACATGGTGATTCAATAAAGCAAAATATTATTTAAGTAATGAATAAATGATTCATGTTCCTCTGCTGGTGATCTATGTTTCCCAACTGACCTCATGTTGTTTCAGGCACTCAGTGACATCATCTTATAAAAGACACCTGTAGAGACCGGCATGAGCTGAGCAGAACAGATAATTTCCTAAATTTCTTGAAAGTCTCGTCATGGCGGATGCATGTGCATTATACATGTTTCTATTAACAACATACGGTGCGTGCAAGTCTTAAGCATTCTATATTTTCAGTTTATATTCGGCTTATTGTTTACTTAAGTGTATTTAGAGGTCACTGCACTTTGTATTTCTATAATTATAGGCTGTAATTTGATTGTGTCTCTATGTACTTCATTAGATCCCCCTACTCTGTTTTCTAATACCCATAATACTAATAAAGTGGACACTGAGTGAATTGTGTATTAAAGCTCCACCAGCACTGTTGTGTCTGATCCAATCATAGCAGCTCACACCAACATACCACCACATCAATGTTAATGCAGTGCTGATAACAATCCACCAGCCAAATAGTACCTGATTTGTGGGGGTCCTGGTCATGAGAGAAAATAGTCACGGGAAGTGTGCAGAGAAACAGGCGGACTACAGTCTGAAAAATAAGGACAATCAGAGGGACAACTTTTATTCAGGGTACACTACAGATGCAAAACATGTTGGGGGCAGTTGCAATGTGAAAAAAAGAAGAATAAGGTCATAACATTTCTTCAATATGCAGTACATGTCCAAAAAGAAGGTCGTTGTGGTGGACCAGTGATCACCTCACAGCTCAGAGATCCCTGGTTTAATCCTGATCCTTCTGTGTGGTGTTTGCCTATTCTCCCCATGTCCATATGGGTTTACTCTGGGTACTCTGGTTTCATCGTGACACACTGGACGTTTGCTTGGTCAGTATGGTCAGTTGGTAACGTCCTGGGCTATTAGTGCCAAATGACGCGTATGGCCGGAAACCTCCGAGGTAATCTAGCGTTAGGAATAGACTGAGGGTTTCCGGTTCCATACCCGCTCGCTTGAGCTTACGCTCATTCTGTCCTCAGCACCTTTCAAGCCTCACTCTAGTCGGCTTCCCACTGAAAATGAGACGCGCCCTGGTTAGAATTTCGCCTCCCGGCTGTGCATTCCAAACGACACGCACAAATTTAGGGTTTCGCCCCCCAGTTGCGCTCTCGAAATGAGACACGCCCCGGCTGGCTTTTTCGCGCTAAATGCACATACGAGCTTATGCTCGTCTCCCTGGCACTGCAGCCTGCACTTTACTCCCTTTTTATTTCCTTTCATTATTTAGGGCTTTTTCTCCCTTTTTCTCCTTTTTTATAGTTAATATATATTTTTCCCCATTCTTATTATACGCCGTGGGATTCTGTCTATCCCGCATACTTGGGTCCTAACACCCAACTCATAACAGTGTATGTATAAGTTTGTGACTGTATGTGCCCTATGATAGCCTGAGTCCTGTTTGAGTCCTGCCTTAAGCCTTGCCTTAAACCGGGACTGAAAAGATTTTTAAAAAATCAATGAATGTGCAAAAAGTAGAAAAGAGACATGTTCAACTTTTATTTCTAATATTTTTTAGAATTTGTATTTTTTCCATTCACACCCTTTCAACCTCATTCTGTCTTCTGAGGATCTATCACAAAGCCCTAACCTACAGCTAGTCAAAGGCAGTAGTGCTTAACCATGAGGACTATGGTGACCTAGCAGTTAAGCTACCAGACTATGGACTAGAAGGCCCATGGTTAAAATCCTATCTCTATGACTGCCAGTGCCAATTGCTTGGATTGTAATTTGCTCTAGACAAGCATGTTTGCTAAATGACCTGTAAAAGCCTCAGTCACACTAAGCTTTTGACAGCAAAATTGTGTGAACGAAATTACATTCTCTTCATAGAATTTGAGCTTGATTCAATGGCAAATACATTTTGTGTGAAAACTGAGTGAAACTTTACATTAAGATTAAGTTTGGTGACTTTGACACAAAAATTGTGACCTTTACCAATACTTCTACCACTTTGCCCATGGTGAACTGAGGGAATGGGGCTTTGTACTAAAATACTGTATGAAGGAAATTATACGTTTAGCTGCAGTTAAGCACATTTTCTATAAAACATTCAGATCTGATAATAAAATGCAAAATTAACACAAGACAGCCTGGTAGGCAGTCAGTAGGAAGGTTGGATTCGATGATTGAAGATGATATGAGGTTCCTTTATTGTTTATGGTTGGTGAATTAGCCGATTTGCTGACAACTTGCTGGATTGGCAAGAAAAGATAAGTAAATAAATTTGCAATAAACCAAATCTGTATTTATTTTTGTGTATTATATTTATTGTACCTACATTGGTCACAGGGCACATTTATGCATGTGCCATATGTTCTCCTGGGATATGCACCAGAGCCAGAGTCGAGTTAAAAACTGGATTAAGACTTAAATCTGTAAACTAAAGTCCAGCCTCTGTTTCGAACTGATTTGACATGCTCTTTGTATTCTTTTTTTAAAGAAGTAACATTTTAAACTACATGTTAGAAAAGATACGAAATAAGCAAAACACACAACAATATTTTGTACATGTTTAAGCAATGTCTGCTTTATTGTTAGTTTCATTTCTCTCAAACATGCACAAACATGGTTCATTATAATGTTTTTTAATTATGGCTCCTAAAAAGAAACGTGAACCAGCGCACATGGGCTGAACAGATTGGCCCTGCATGACTGTGATCTGTGAGTTTCAAATGTGTTTTCCATATATAGTACCGTTACAAGTATTGCAGCAAACACTATTTCAGCAAACACTATTTATGTAGTGTGTATCCATTTAAAAAGGCAGGATAATGGGTCATTAAATTAAAAACCTCCACAAGCAAGACACTAAACTGCACAGCTGACTAATTGAACTGCCTTGTTTATAGACTAACAACATGCTTTAAACATTTAAACAAAGGTAGGCAAGAGTACATATTTTGGTTTATGCCGTCTACCTACAAGAACATCCACAGCTTGTCATTTATTTACATTTGGCTTGTATATGATATGTTCTATCTAACATGTACGGAAGAAGAAAGTTGCTTAATATGGATGGAGATCCGTTTCTAATCCCTGTACTTGTTATTCTGTTGCACTGCCTTAAATGGGAATAGTGTAGAAACAGATCACATTTTCTGTGTGTTTCTGATTAATTCCAGATTGTGCTGCATTGGCCCTTGCCCAATTCCCATCCAATGATTACTTAATCTTACAATGTTCAGCACACAGAGTATGGTATGACCTATTACCTTATTTTAGACATGTCTCTGTTTCAGAAAGCCCAAATCCATTTTGAATATGTGCCATTTACAAATGCATGCCAAAAGGTTTTAGCAGAATCTGGAACATTTACAGAAAAGCAAGCCTTTTTTGATATATCTGGTCTGCATGTAGAGCATTTACAAAATGTTTACCTTATAATCAATTGATTTCTTTGGAGAAAAAAACTATTAGCAGACACAACCATTGTTCAGAAACATGTCTTTTACAGATCTTAATTTAGTTATAGACATTATCTAAGGGCATTAGGAGCAAGTGTATGATCACAGATGGATGATGACAGGTTAGGCCTGTTTTCTATACATATCAAAGCTGTTAAACTCAGGTCTCTACTAATGGTAATAATTTTGGATGGACAGCATGGCATACTTTAAAGTCAATTTTTAAATGCCGTCAAAGTCAGAAAAAAGCTGCTGCAAGAAACAATGAAAGAAGATCAGATGCTAAGATCAAACTATGGCAGACTCTAATAAAGTGGACAGTGAGTGTCCTCTGAGCTAACTGGGTAGATCATAACTGGGTGGACTCCAGTAGGGGGTCCCTCGAAAACCAAGAGATGTGGTGCCTCCCCTAAGCACATGCCTCACAGGAAGTTTCAAAAGGACATTGGCTATGACTGTATATGTATACAGTCAGACCCACCATGATTCATTAATATAAGCAACAAGATTTTAGTATAACTGTGAATGCTGATTAGTTCAAGTTGTTTGCCTAAACAGTGTGTAGAAAATGTATTAATTGTTATCTCTAACGAACACAATCAACAGTTGAATAAACCCAGTAGAAATGAGATGTAATCACTTAGAATGTCAGGGTGGGAAAAAGAAGGCCTGCTTGGGAAAAATAGTAAGTGAACAACTGCTCGTGGAAAATAAATCCTGGCAATGTTTTGGTAAAATAACAACACGCCAACAAGTGTTTTTAGGTTGTAAAAATGGGAATTAATAGAATTATATAAAGAACAAAATTGGTCAATAAGAAAACAAGATTGTATTACATTAAATACAGCTTTCACAATAGTTACAATAAACCACTGACCTCTGGCCTGGACATTCCTCATTAAAGAATCACCGAAAACATATTAAAGTCAGAATGACCTGACATTCTCCTAAATAACCTAATACTCCACTAATGTCTCCTGGATAGTGGTTCAAAACTGTAAACATACAGGCAGAGAGGGTGGGACTGTAAAACCTCACAGACTGCCTATCCTTAATCCTGAATCACCAAATTAAACACAGTTAGCATTTGGTCTGTTCATGTGACCTGTATCTGGATGCCTGATGAGAATTGTGCCACATGCATTTATATTAGTCTAAATATTCCCAGAAAAAACACTCGTTGAAAAGTCTACAAGACAATACAACTCAATCAGTTGAGCCAGATGTGTCAACAATGTTAAGGTTTGGTTAAAAGTGTCTTTTTCAGGTTGTTGCAACAGCTACAGTGACAAGATCTAATTTCAGTCATTTGTTCACGTCATCTTTACAATTACATTTAGTCATTTAGACATGACACAACACAATATTACAAATGATCTAATCAGTTAGAATCATTAGAATCTAATGTAGAATAATTATCTAGAATTTAAGCAATTGTGGGTTAAAGGTCTTGCTCAGGGACCCCACCGTGGCAGCTTGGCACATGCAAGATTTGAACCTTGTGCCTTCTTTTCTTCAATTTATTTTCATGGCTGTATTAGGGGTTTATGTGGTCTGAAACAGACATCCACTTTGGGCTAAATTTGAATCAGATGGACTAAACACAGCCCAATTTTCAAATTTTCTATTTTTGACCTAAATAAAGGCCATAACATGCTGACCAGATTTAACCTCAAAACCACAAAACCAGGCTTGGTTAGATGCATCTCCAGTCCGCCAGACTGAAATCTGATTGATGTATCTCACGTGATATGTAAATCAGCTCATAACACTGGACCACCCACTTCTGGTGTTGTTTACACTTTTATTTACAAAAGATGGCTACTGCACGAATGGTCAAGATTTAACATGATTTCTTTATGTAGGTACAAACTCTTTCCTAAACTTAAGAAGAACGTAATGTTTGAAAGTTCTGGAGACAGCTATGAAAATGTTAACTACAGCAGTGACTATAATTTAGGCCATCGCACTGCTAATGTTTTGTGTGGATCAATAGTTTACGATTTATTTTAGAACATGCTTACTCTTCAAATTACTAAAAATGTTTCTTGTGCTGGCCATCTGACTGTCAAATGTGTCTTGATGAATGCATTTACACTTGTTCAATACTATATGTTGAACTCACAACACACTAACTTGAGCATTCAGATTTAAATCATATATAAGTACACCTAGTGCATTTATAAACACATTTTTGTGTCTTATCCCTATGTAGACACAATCCAAATACTCAAGACATATGAAACTCCCCGGTGTAAATTATCTCCCTGGATTAATTACCTGGATTAACTCATATTGTGGTCCATATTATTGAATGACTAAAATGACAAGAAACTGAATTCTTTCATTTGATCCCACCATGTATTGCAAACACAATGAGCCAAGCCAGAAAACTAGCTGGTTTTACAAGCTACTACTTTTACTGTAATCAAAAGCCACACAAAGCGTATAGCTAGAAATGCAGGCAAAATGTTGTTAAATGAATCACAGTAGGTCAACAGTAGCTTAGCAAAACACTCTTAGCACTGGCTTAGCTTATAATGTCTACTACCAGAGAGATGCAACTAAAAATAAACTTTAAAATGTTTACAACAGCAGCAGGTCAATTGTGTATGGAAGGCAATAGAGCACATCAGCATAGATAAAACTTAACATGATGAAGAATGATAAGATAGAAGCTAGATAACATAGAGCTGATAATGTATTTTGGACATGACAGTCTCCAATATAATTGGGTACCAAGTTGGTACCCAAAAGATTCTGGGAAAGTTTTTTTTTTTCAATAATACTACGAGAATGTTAGTTTTGGGTTCAAAGAATCTTCTGGGAATATAGCTTTTGGTCCCCCAGACACGTTAGTGTTTGATTCCCAAAACAGAGTGAGAACAGTGAGAACATTAGTTTTAGGTTCTTGAAACATTCCCGGGAACCAATCTGGGAACTTTAGTTTTTGGTTTCTGAAACACTTTGGAAACATTAGTTTCTGGTTCCCAGAGCATTGTGGGAACGTTTTTTGTTCCCAGAATGTTGTGGTAATGTTCATTTATGGTTCGTGAAACGCCCCTGAAATGAAACACCAGTGAAACCATAGACTGTAGCTCATTTGTTTTTGCACAGTTTATCCTAGTCATCCTCTAATTCTTCATTAGTGCTCACAGGACAGTGATAACATGATGGAATGGTTGGTGGAATATTTTCAGTCCAGCAGTGACATTGAGGTGAGTGCTCCAGCAGCACTGATATATCTGATCTATTCACAGCAGCACAGCACATCAGTGTCAATGATCGACTAACAGAATAACACCTGATCTGTTGGTCCTGACCACTGGAGAGTAAAGGTGCTAACAAGACAAACAGGTGGACTACAGTCTGCAATTGTAGAACTACTAAGCGCATCTGTAAGGTAAGTGGAACTGACACAATGGACAGTGAGTGCAGAAACAAGGAGCTAATCAAATCAAATCAAATCAAACGTTCGGCGAGGAAACGTAAATTACATATTTTTAAAAAAAGTCATCAAGACTCTGTTACATGATTGGCTGATGGGCAAATGATTGACATTGGTCCCGCCCCTAAGTTTCTGCGCTAGGGGGAAACGTCATGATCATGCGCCGCTTGCCTTGACATTCACGCAGTAGTTTCCATGCGGAATGTTTTTATTCTCTTTAACTTTAATATAGTTATCTACGTGAAAGTGGTAAGATTTTGCATTTCTAAAATTATTTTAAGACATTGGAATTGATAATATGTAGTGGTTGTGATAGAGTGTAATTTACAGATTAGACTGGCTACATTGTGATACGAAAGGTTATACAGAGCATTTCTGTAGCTGATTTATTGTCAGAACTATTTGATGTTTTTCAGCTCTGTGGAAATAAGCATGTCGGTGAAACAAGCCTCGATCCATGCGAAATGGATAATCGGTCGAGTTATTGGAACTAAGATGAGGAAGACTGCTAAGGTCCGGGTGACCAGAATGGTGCTGGATCCATATTTACTTAAGGTACTAATACGTTATTTAATTAAAACTCTTTTCAGGAATAGTCTGTACATCTCTTACCTGATAAAATAACAAGTTGTTACCACTCTTAATGTGATATATGTGCTACAGGTTTATTTGCAAGCGTACAATAGGGTAACAGTCTTCCAGTTTTGCCAGCTACATAAACAAGTGTTTTAAATTATTAGATTGAGTGTTATAAATGTTCTCTTATTCACAGTGTGCTAATTCAAGAACAGTATTATAACCACAATGTAACAGTTTGTTTAAATATTTGTAATTAAACATTCAAATCACATCATGAATAGATGAGTTTGTAATAATTATCATGTTACAGACTCACATATACTATATATATATATATCTCACAAAAATTAGAATACTCCAAAATGAAATATCCCCTCATTTTTGTGTGCTGCATCTGTGTGTGTATGTCCCACAAATTAGGGGCTATTTCTAAATGAATACAAAGCGATTTAAAAAATAAAAAAATAATCTGTTTTTAATCTGTTTTTATTTTTTTATTTTTAAAATAAGAAAAGCAAACAAAGTTATATATTTACACACACTGCTCACAAAAATTAATATGAAGAAAAGCATATATATATATATATATTAATCATTTGCATACATATATAAAATTTATTAGGTGCACGTCCTTGTTTTTACACTCATTATCCATTTTTTACTTTTTTTTATCAATTCCACTTACTGCATTTAAACACTTTGTATTCCTACAATTACAGTATGTTTCTCTATATACTTTGCTAGTCCCTTTTATTCTGTTCTATTTTGGTGGTGGATCATTCTCAGCACAACACATCAATGTTTAAATGAAAAAAAGTCCACCAACCAACAATTTTGTATGCAGTGTCCTGTGAGCACTGATGAAGGATTAGAGGATGACTAACAAACAGATGAGCTGCTGTCTAACTTTACATCTACAAGGTGGAGCAATAAGGTGCATTTGTTGAAGTACACATTGAGAGAAGATTGCTTAAAAACTCCAGCAGCACTGTTTTGTCTGATCCAGTTGTACCAGCAATACACACTAACACAACCACCACCACATCAGCACAGTGCTGAGAATGATTCACCACCCAAATAGTACATGATCTCTGCTTGTCCTGTTGGGTCCTTGTTTACTTTCTTGTTTACTATATGGTAAGTGAAACTAATCAAATGGGCAATGAGTTCAGAGGCTGTTGTACCTAATAAAGTGATCAGACAGTGTATACACACAGAAATTCCAAGAGACTGTATTACATTCGCCTAACTTTTCCCTTTTTCTCCCTCTCAGTTCTACAACAAAAGGAAGACATACTTTGCCCACGATGCTTTGGAACAGTGCACTGTTGGAGATATTGTCTTACTGAAGGCTTTACCAGAGCGACGGACCAAGCATGTCAGACATGAACTGGCTGAGGTTGTGTTTAAAGTTGGGGCTGTAGTTGATCCCTTAACAGGCAAGAGGGTTGCAGGTGGCCAGTATATAGAGCCTCTCACAAAGCCCACAGAAAGCACTGAGGCATCTTTAACAGAAAAATTGCAACAGCTGAACATTTCCGCAGCTCCTTTGACCCCAGCTTCTGCGTCATAGTGTTAATATATGTATGTATCTGCTTGGTTTTGTGCATATAAAAATGTAATCATTTACACTGGTATTTACGGTTTGTGCATAGTTCTTATATTAAGAGCATTATTATAGAATGGGATGCGTGCATTCATTACACAATTTACACCATTTGATCCTGACTAGGAACTCTGGTGCATATCCTAGAAACATTTACAACCCCAATTCCAGTAATGTTGGGATGTTGTGTAAAACATAAGTAAAAACAGAATACTATGATTTGCAAATTATTTACAACCCATATTCAATTGAATTCACCAGAAAGACAAGATATTTAATGTTCAAATGGACAAACTGTGGGGGTTTTTGTTTGTTTGTTTGGTTCACCAGTTTGTGAACAACTACATGAGCAAATAGTCCAACGGTTTAGGAACAACGTTTCTCATCGTGCAATTGCAAGGAATTTGGGGGTTTCATCATCTACAGTCCATAATATAATCAAAAGATTAAGAGAATCTGGAGAAATATCTGCAAGTAAGCACCAATTAATGCTTAAAGGTATGTACAGGTTTTGGAGCAACATATTCTGTCGTCCAAGCAACGTCTTTTTTAGGGACGTCCCTGTTTATCCCAGCAAGATGATGCCATGCCACATTCTGCACACGTTACAACAGCATGGCTTGGTATTAAAAGAGTACCAGACTGGCCTGCCTATAGTCCAGACCAGTCTCCCTTTGAAAATGTGTGGCACACAATGAAGCACAAAATACAACAACAGAGACCCCGGTCTGTCGAGCAACCGAATTTGTACATCAAGCAAGAATGAGAAAGAATTCCACCTACAAAGCTCCAACAATTAGTTTCTTCAGTTCTCAAACGTTGTGTTGTTGAAAGGTTATGTAATACATATAATAAACATGACCCTGTCCTAACTTCTTTGAAACGTTGCATGTATCAAATTCCAAATTAAGAGTGAATATTACAAAAAAAAAACAATTAAGTTAATCTATTTGAACATTAAATATCTTGTCTTAAGTATGGGTTGAATAGGATTTGCAAATCATCATATTCTATTTTTATTAATGTTTTACACAACGTCGCTCGCAAGATTGTACTGTCACATGCATGTACATATACAGTTTCTATGCACTTATGAAACATTTAGAAATAGTCTGTGATTGATGAGTCCAGTGTGCAATGAGTAACCGCAAAGTCATAGTCATATACATCACTTCCCTCCAGTTTGGTAACGCCACCGGTCAGTTATTTCCAGACATACAAGATCAGATGCCGAAATTTTTTAAAGGGGGAGATGCCTATAAAACGTTTAAAATGCATATTTAGACTCGCTGGTATAATCCGACAAATATTCATTTTTTTAAATAAGAAAAACGAGTTTTTAGGATATTCTGGCCACTACTATGGGCTAAGACTTGCCCTCCCTTTAGTAAAACATTTACTAAAAGCCAATTGGTCCATTCTAATAATGGGGCGGTACTTCGGTACTACAGTCCCATTCATATTTCAACCAACAACCACTCTCCTAATATAAGCTCTCTGATAACAGACAGGAGCTGTACCCCATCTGGCGTTGAAAGTTTAATATAGGATTAGTGCCACCTACTGATGTTCTTAAATATGGCGACATCAGGATAAAATTTCATTACATTTGTCACATTTTTTTCTCCTCCGCTACAGCAGAGGTTAGCGGTTTTTCGATGTAAAGTGCGTGAAAGAAAATCTGTCTTGCCACCACAGGTGGTGAGATAATGAGGTTAGAATCATCCACCGCCCATAAAAATCCACCGCTCAAAAAATTGTTATACTTCAAAATGAAATATCCGCTAATTTTTATGAGCCGTGTAGTACCTGATCTGTTGGGGGTATTAACCATTACATTGGAAAGTAAAGGGGACGAACAAGAATGCAGAGAAACAGATGAATTGTAAAACTACAAAGTCCATCAGTGAAACTGATCAAATCGGTGATGAAACAAGGTGTACACAATAACATGATCAGTGAGTGTATGTGCAAAAAAAATTATGGTATAAGAATTAGAAAAAGGTTGGAAGAAGTACCATAGTATTCTTTTTAGTAAAATTACAATAAAACACATTTGAAACACATGTAGCCACTGTTAGCTGATGTACACTGTGACCTGCCTTTATTATCCACAGGTTGTATTCTATTCAGAATTCACTAAAACAGCAAAGGTTTTTCTGGTGGTTCATTCAGACATTACAGGGTCTGAAGAGAAGTGATCACTCATCTATATATTACAGTACAGTACACATCAATTCTAGATGTTCCTACAACATGTACAGTTCATTTTTTACATCTGATCATAAAAATAGAGCATGCTTAGATAAAGATTAACAGCTAATGCTGTACAAGATTTCTGATTCTGAAAAAGGCAAAATACTCTAATTATATAAATGACCAGTTAGGCAGTATTACATATCATTAAAACATATAAAACCCTTAATAACACTTTATTGGCAAAATTTACAACAAAACTTTAGTTCTGAGCTCCAACAAAAACAGTTCTTCCATATTCCATTCCATTCTATTCCTTTCATAATCTACAACTGTTATCCTACTATATGTGATACTGTTCCTTATTACTTTTATTGCCAGAGAAGTTATTTATCTGTGGCCCGACTCTGCTGTCTTTTGAATGAGAGATACCTGTAGTACTGGCATTAAGAGCAGAAAAGCATCCTGGATATATGATGCACTGTTGGAAGCCTGGTAAAAGAGTAGAACATACATTTAACAAATCATGCACACAGCATTTAACAAATACTTGACTGGATACATTACTCTACATACGCTACATTTGTTGTTTTAGCTATGACATAATGACTTTATGTGACATACTGTCAAAGATTTAACCCAACATATGACGAACTGATTGTCATTAAAATCTCTGCAAACGTAAGCATATCTTGTTCCTCTTATGACTAAATCGGGCTCTTGGCTGGTACCCTTCCAAAAAGACCATTCCATGATCAAACTTCTTCAGACTGTAGAAGGGTCAACTTGGCTCACTGATAAAGCTGCCACATGTGGCAGAAGTGTAAGGGGAGGTCACACACTACTCTGGCCTACTCTACACTGTAGCCTTTAGAAAATAAAATGTGCGATATTTCATTCCAATGAACACACTGATAAATTATACACTGCTCACAAAATAAATAAGTATTATTTTTAAAGAAAATGGAACAATTTTTTTACCATTAGTAGAACAATGGTACAGCTAAACTAATGGTGGCCTAAGATTTTTGCCAAATACTGCAACTTGTCAAAATCTGACACAGCTGATAATGAAACTATCTTAAACCCCTAACAATTTATAAATGTCAAGGACCCACAGTATTTATGAGTTGGGACAGCTCTGTCCATTCAATCAGCTAAAAAGAAATTGGACCCTACTTCCAGACATAGTTCTACCTGTACTTTGAGGGATGTTGGATATACGTCCATTTATATATACCATTTGACTGATACATACCAATATTTGATCGAATGATTAATTCATTCACTTGCTTATCAGCTTAATCCTGAAGAGAAACAAGACTTAGCCGGCAGCAGTGCTATCCACCGAGCCACCGTGTTTCCCTCCTTCATAAGTTGAATGAGAAAAATAATATAGTAACACAAAGGTTTATTAAACGAACAGCTGATATCTGTTGCATAATAATTATCTCCCTCACTATCATTTGGGCATGTTTCAATCAGCTTTGCACAACTAGATCCTGGCATTTGTGTTTTAAATTGCCCACTTTGTGTGGGAAAATGTCTTAGACGGATATATGCGCTCATATAAATGAATAAAAATTTTTTTTTTTAAATCAAAGCCAGGTAGAACATATTCATAAATGCAATTTGTAAACACAAACCTCCAGGAAAACTCCAGTGATTAATGGATTGAGGACCTCGCCTTTTTCACCCGACTGCAATAGAATGATAATTTCACTTTATTACTTCATGATGACATCAGCGACCCAACTTTGTTACCTTACGATATACAGACAGATCCCTTACCCCAATTATAGCTAAGCACGCTGTAAATTTTTTGGATAGCAGTGATATTTCCTTGCAGAGAACAACCGTGATTCTGGGAGAACACATATTGGCATATAAAAGTTACTATGTTCATAAATGACCACAATCCTAAGTGCTGATTACAAGAACTTACTGTGCCAGGACTTTTGCTTGTTCCAGGGCAGTGACCTCCTCAGTGTTGGAGTGAAGGAGCATTTCTGCCACCTTGTGGAACTGCTCGATGGATCTGGCAGTAAGCTCAGCCAAGCTTGTGATAGCAGCCAAGTGAGCACCCTAAATGACAGAGGAAAAATAATTCCACATAGTCAGCACAAAGTTGCATGAAATGGCCAAATATTTGTGGATACTCAAACACATAATCCATATCTGTCTGATAAGCATTAATATGGCCCATGATTGAACATGGCTGCCATTGACAGCCGCAGCCCAATTTGGCCACTGATGATGTGTGATGAAGTCTGGGTTGCCGTCAGCATTCCAGTTCATCCCAAATGTGATTGGCACAACTGGCTTGAGGAATTTGGGGGGGACTGCTAGTTGCAAGCAAGTTGCCTGAACTGCTTGAACAGTGCCATGATATCTACACTACAATATGGCTGTATTATGTATAAAATCACATTTGTAATTTTTCCCCACACATTTACATTGTTTGTGTTTTTTAAACAAACTACAAAAAAACTGCAGTGCCCCCCCCAATGTATAGCCCAACCAAGGAAATCATAAAATAAAATAAAAATGACGTCCATGACGAAATAACTACCATCCAAACAATTTCAATTCAATTCTGAACTAAATAAAAACAGGCCAGACTGCATGCAATACACAAGACCAGACAGTAAACTGATCAAAAAATTATTACCTCAACCTTGCATTTGATCACTGGTGCCTGCTGCTCATCTTCTTCTTGCTGTTGAATTTCCTCAGTTGGCAGATTTATGTCTTCAATTCGGTCAAACGCGTTCTTCCTTGCCTACAGAAATGACAAGGTATGAATATTTATTCATATACAGTATAAACTCCTCATACAAGAGGTTTCAGTAGCAGAGGATTTGGGTAAAGAAAAGCAGAACAAGTAATAAAGATTGGTATGGTCATTCAGATCAAAAGTGGTGCTGTATCTGTGTCTGGGATAACATCTGGAAAGCTGGAAACGAAGGCAGTAACATTTTTAAAGTACAGTTACAGCAATGCAAATTAGAAAGTCAGGACAGACTTGTCTAGGGGGTGTCGCGGTCTAGTGTAGGTCTGGGTACTGGACTATGAACCACTGCTGGTTCCTTAAGCAAGGTCCTTAACCCGCAACTGTTGTTCAAAGCAGCAGCAGCTCAGCAACAAAATGTGAGTCTTGATAAATCATTTCACAACAATCAGGCATATATATAGACAAATTATCTATAATTATCGTTTATAAGAGTTATAATGGGCAACAAGGTGACTCAGTGGGTAGCACTGCCGCCTCACAACAAGAAACTCCTCGCTTCAGTCCCCAGGTGGAGCAGTCTAGGCCCTTTTTGTGTGGAGTCTGCATGGCCTCCCTGTGTCTGTGTGGGTTTCCTCCAGGTACTCCGGTTTTCTCCCACAGTTCAAAGACATGTGGGGTCGGTTAATTGGTGTCTCTAAATTGCCCCTATTGCACTAGCGAGTACGTGCCCTACAATGGATGAACCCTGTGTGGGGTTGTTACTGCCTTGCCATCTATGCCACCGATTCAAGCTGATAAGAAAATGACTGAGTGAGTGAGGAGTTATCAATAATAAAATACTAATATGTGTAATTAGAAAAGACAAATACAATTGGCAGGTTACAAAATAACAGATGAACAAATATGAACGACACAGACGTACCTTTCCAAGTCTCTCTGCTGTTGAGGAAATGTGAAGCTTTCCAAGCGCCTCTGCTAGTTCTTTTGCAAAGTTTTGTCCATCATCCACTAAAGAAGGAGTTTTTTTCAATCAACTTTGTTTACATAAAACAAATATGTCCTGTTTATAGGCCTAGTCATTTTATGGGTCATGAATCTTAAAAAAAAATTGTCTATTAAACAACAGTTAGGCCCGAACTCACAATCTGATTGGTTGGAAACCAAACTTACCGTGATGATATTTGTGAGAACAGCATGACTTTTTCCAAACAAAGAAAACGGCATCACGCAGCCGACAAGTAACCAAATTTTTTATGCAAACATATAAATACAGGCAACACAGTGGCTCGGCACCGCTGCTTCACAACAGGAAGATCCCGGGTTCAATCCCAGGGTGCAGCGGCCTGGTTCCTTTCTGTGTGGAGTCTGCATGTCCTTGTGTGGGTTTACTCCAGGTACTCCGGTTTCGTCCCACAGTCCAAAGACATGCGTGTTAGGTTATTTGGTATCTCTAAAGTGGCCTTGAGTGTGTGGATGTGTGCCCTATGATGGTTTGTCGCCCCGTCTAGGGTTGTTTCTGCCCTTGCTCCAGAGTTGCTGGATGGGCGTGTGGATTAAGTGGAAGATGATGAATGAATGAATATAACATAAATAATAGTATAAAGTAATATAAAATAAATGAAGAATTAAACAATATAATCTAATTCATTTGATTTTAAGCCCCAAGAACATTATCCTGAATGATGAAAAGAGTCTGAAGACTCTGCTGTCTTTTGAAGAAATGTAAGTACCTTATATTGCAACAATACATTTTTCGCATTTCGCATTCAGTATTAAACTCATGGCTTATTTTGTCTATATTTACTTTATTTATATGAAAGTAATAGAGCACTCTAGGTTATGTGTTATCACAAATAACATCAGGGTTGGATTTTACTACGACTCTCGCTTTTAGCTCCTGGTCAGATCACAGTCATATTGTTATTTAGCATACCACACTCCCTCTTGGGTTCTATTGCTTAATTAGCACATTGGACATGTATCATAGGCCAGTGTAAGAAAACGTAACACTTTATTAGGATTAAAGATGGCACTCTAAAAGTCCTGTTACACAGCTAATAACTTGGCTTAAGAGCTTAAGAGATGATCTCAAGGCAACTTTAAACAAGGAGTAACTTTTCTCTCATTGAGGAGATAGGGTTGAACCTGTCGCTAGATGTGACACATTCTTTGGAAGACTGTGATTGGTTGTAAGCCTCCACCTGCATAATTTCATCTGTATTGTTTGAAGAACAGTTCTTACTTACTTGTGCTTTACATTTCTTTCTTACATCTCTTCTGCTTAAGAGAATTCCCAAACCTCCTAACAATCTGTCACCTTAGGAGAGTAAGGATACGTAATGAATACATTTTATCTTTATTAGGATCTCCTCCCAACTTTAAGAGGGAAAGGTTTTAAGAGGTTCTTCTTCCGGCTCGGCGTCGCTCTGATGGTCTCCAACAGCGGAGGCAGATCCCACCAGAGTGCAGGAACTCCCTCCATC